>PVHP010015024.1:0-38076 GCA_004024765.1 Zapus hudsonius
GGCCATGCACTCCTGTAACCCCAGTCCTGAGGGGGAATGAAAACAGAGCAATTGCTGTTGTGTGCTGCTCAGGTTTCAGCCTGACTGAAAATGACAGCTCGGGGGTTGAGTAAGAGATTCCATGGCAGAGTGATACAGAACATTTTCCTCTGGCCTCTGCACATCTGTGTGCACATGCGCATACACTATACATACACACCACACCACACATGCACATGCCAAAAATAAAAAGAAGGGGACTAGGGAGATGGTTCGGCAATTAAAGACGCTTGCTTGCAAAGCCTGACTGCCTGGAGTTGATTCCCCAGTGCCCACAAAGTGACACATGTGTCTAAAGTTTGTTTGCAGTGGCACTCTCTCCTTGAAAATAAACACATGAAATATATTTTAAAAATAGTTACACTTCATTATTAAAAAGAATTAAAAGAAGGGGATCCATTATACAGTATTCCCAAGCTTATTTGATGATCAAATTAATGACCCTTCATTAAGTCTGCAGGTTTCCTCAAAGGATAGTGTGGTGGTTTGAATATGATAGTGTAATTCATGTATGGCCCCATAAACGCAGGTGTTTTATTAAAAACAAGTTGACAACTTGAGGCCCTAGCAGGCAGATTCCTGCTCCAGGGGAGACACTGGGGGTGGGTCTAATTCCAGCCCCAAAGTGTGGAGAGAGCAGTTTGAGCTCTGGCTCCCTGCTTCTTGGTGTTTGCTAATGGCACTTGTTCCTCTCTGCTTGGATCTATGGAAGTATGCAGCTTCTTCCACTAATGGTGGCATTCCCTTGGATCTGTAAGCTTGAAATAAGCCCATTCCTCCCATAAACAGTGTCTGGTTGGATATTCATCCCAGCAACATGAAGCTGATGACAACAGATGGCATATGAAATGACGCATTTAAAATCACACTTGCATTCTTCCCTTTGGTCTAACTGACCATGTGTTGCTAAGGTTCACAGAACAGCAATCATTGGAAACTCCCTCCACTGGTAGACCAGTTCATAAGCATGTCTTGAGGGTCTTTTTCCCCCACATTCCACTCCAAACAAAACAGCACTTTTCTACCTTGGCCCTCATAGAAACAGCATAAATAATAGCTACCAAGTTGTCAATAAAAGAAAAGTGGGCACACATGACTATTTTTTGGATGAAAGTTGCCATATATATTCATGTTCTCCAAAGTACCACAAACCTGAATGTAGTCCTGACAGAAAGATGATGATGATGACCTACTCATGCCTGGCTTCCAACAGAGTGTCCTAAGAAACAGTACTTCCCAATCTGCTGTCATTCAATGCCGCCGTGATCCAGGTCACAGCTATCCCCTCATGTCTTCCCCTCTGAGAATCAGAATTTTAAATGTTCAATGCAAGTAGTATAGACTTCTACCTACTATTCATTCCATATTTGTATTCTCTTTGTGATCACTAATGAAATATTATAATGATGAGAAATGTCATAGGTGGGTATTCAGTTGATGATTACAAAATTACTAATATCATAATTATACTCCCAACATAATTTTCACCAATGGGAACTCATTAGCAGTATTCCTATTTTTTGTATACTATTATTGATTGTTAATAGCATAAAGCTCATCTACATAACCTTATGAAGAATCCAGTAATTTAGATTCTATTGACTATGTAAATGTAAACATTTCCCACAAACATCACCCAACATTTTAGTATGCCACAAATTCTGTTGACAAGTTTGCTGAATTTCCTTGGCATACAGCAGTGTTATTGGAAGTATGACGATGAACAAGAGAATAAGATACCCTTATTCCCAAGAAGAAACCTCTTCTCAAGAAGCCCTTACTCCATATCTAGGAATCCAAATATTTATCAACTGCCCCTTCAAGTTTCCTGTCATAATTCCTGCAAAGAATTCCTGCAACTCTTGTTCTGTGAGAGCTGAAAGGACATACGCTTCTCTGACATGAGGTCCAGGCAGGTGACAGGATTCCCAGACTCCAGCTGAACTTAAACATGACCGCAGATGATCCTTTATGTCTGTGAGCCTCAGTTTCCTCGTTTGTTCATGGAGGAGTAAATTAGGCTTTGCCACAGGCACAGGAGTTGGGTGGAGTTGAGAGGTGCAAGGGCATTGAGTGACTTGCCTTCTAGTGACCCAGAAATGCTGTCACATGATGAGCTTGTGAGGGTCAAGATCCATTGTCACTCCATTTGTCCTTTGTCTGGACATTAGCCCCTTGCATTCTTTCAAAGGTTCCTAGGGTATCCTGCTTCCTGAGTTCCTGCTCGCTTGCTCATGCAATGAGCAGCCTCTGATGGGAGGAGCAGGAAGACAGGGAGCTCCAGGTATCATTTGGAAGCTACCAATATGTTCAAAACAGCCTTTTAGGAAAGCCCCTTCATAGCCAAAGCTCCAATCCATAAAAGTAAAATTATCGTGTCAACCAGATCTAATTTCTAGTAGGATCCACCTAATTTACAGAGCTAATGTATCACATTATATAAACTCATCAATCTTACTACAATCCTAGTTTGCAGAGGATCCATAGCATTTGTCCATAGCCTGAAGTGGCTGACACTGAGATTTTTTTTTAAAGAAACAAATCATTAATTCAGAGAAAGTAAGTAGCTTGAAGGGGATAATCATATGTGATCCAAGCTAAAAAGGCTAAATGTGAAAACTTTAATACATAGCTCCCATGTAGTGGAACAATACTATGTTCTTCCCTGGTAAGCAGGATATGCTGTACTGACAGAGAGCTTACAGCCAGGCCTCTAACCTATACGAAAGATGGAATTTCCACCCTCCACCAATTAAATGGTAATATCATCCTGTTACCTCTGCAGAAGACAACATTATTTAATATCTCAGCCCCTGTGTAGTAGTGTTAGCTCTCCTCACAATTATCTATTCCATAATCTGCCTTTATGATATATATATATATATATATATATATATATATATATATATATATATATATATATATATATATATATATATATATATATACTTGACTGGCTGAAAGCCACAAAAATAAAGCATGCCCCCCCCAAATTTTTTTCCTTAAATCAATAGTTCCCAGACTGTGCACTGGGGAAGCCAATGGTCCACTGAGGTACCTTTGTGGTACTACAGCAGTGCTTTAGGAGATTTCTGATTTTCGAGCAAAATATAATGATACTGGACATCTGCTGGGCATCATGCAAACTACTACTCAGGGCAGTTCACACAGTAGGATTAGACTAAATTTTGAATTAGATTAGATTTTGATGGTTTGACAGCTTGAAACACAGTTTGTTTTTAAATTATTATTTATTTTTATTTTTTTTACCTTTGGGGTGTGTGTGTGTGTGTGTGTGTGTGTGTGTGTGTGTGTGTGTGTGTAGGAGGCAAGCATGCCATGGTTCATGTAGAGGTCAGAGGGCCTCAGGGTGTTGGTTCTCTCCCCCTGCCTTCGTGGAGACAGGATCTCTCTTGCTTTGCTCTGGGAAGGCCAGTCTCGCTGGCCTACAAGCTTTGGGATTCTCATGGCTCTGCCTCCCATTGCAGTTGGTGCATTGACATTAGAGGCATGTTTGCCACTTTGCATCTGGCTTCACATGGGCTCTGAGCATCACACTCAGGTTGGCAGACTTGTGGAGCAAGTGCTACTAACCACTGAACCATCTTCCAAGCCCCCAAACTCCATTTGTTCATTTATTTTAGTGGTCACTGTCATAAAAAACAATCACTGAACAAAATGAGGTAATATTATATAATTTGATTTGTAGATTTGGGATGTACCATTCCCAAGAAATACTCCCATCTCATTATTAAGCAGTTGTGGTTACAAAAAAAAAAAGAAACGTAAAACTACTATTTTTCTTTTACTTTGTAATTTTTCCTCTAATAGCTACTGACATAACTCATAGCTGACAGACCTAAGTACTTAATTTTAAAAACAGGTATTCCTTTTGGTCCAGGTACAGATGCTAATAGTAGCATGAAGCAAAAATACTGAAGAACCTTTGGGTGAAACCTCTTGGTCAATCCCCAGCTAGGACAGCGAACAAGAAGGTTTCCTTTTTGAAGAGTATATATCTGGGGAAGGGGAAGGAGACCTGCTTCTGGATCCCCCCTCCATGAAGATACAGCATCAGCAACAGCTAGAGAAGCCCCCTATCCATTAGAGGGGCCAGCACAGATCAGAACCACCCACCATGTCTAATATAGCTACCTATGCTCGAAGGACCCAGGTGGGGAATGAAGAAGACATGAAATTCACGAAACTAGTTTTTCACTGTGAACCCAGAGTGTGCACTCTTCAGAATCAATCACAGATACAAATATAAACATTCAGCAAGACATCAGAGATAACTTCTTTAGTTCCCTCTCAGCCGGTGCTATTCATAATAAAGATATTAAAAATAAATAAATAAATAAATCAGGGCTGGAGAGATGGCTCAGCAGTTAAGGTGCTTGCCTCCAAAGCCTGAGGACCTGGGTTCAATTCCCCAGTACCCACGTAAGCCAGTTGCACTAAGTCGTGCATGTGCCCAGAGTTTGTTTGCAGTAGCTGGAGGCCCTGGTGCACCAATTCTCTCTCTCTCTCTCTCTCTCTCTCTCTCTCTCTCTCTCTCTCTCTCTCTCTCTCTCTCCTTGTCAATAAATAAATAAAAATCTTTTTTTTTAATCCTGGGGAGTGTATAGTAAGGAACGAGCCAGGCAGGCCAGGAAAAGCTTCAGGTAGCTTTTAACCTAGGTGTCTGAGGGTCTCCAGCTCATGGAATTGAAGACGAGAGTCATTCTCCTTCATTATATCCGGTAAGGAATTCTAGAGACTCTTCAAAGAACAACGCCTTTCATTGTCCTTTCACACAGGGCTTTGCTCTTAAATCTGCAGGCTCCCAGCGTGGGAAGGGCAAGTTGGTTCCAGTAAGCCATTGTGTGGCCTTTGGGCCAATGAACAGCCATCTTTTCCAGCCCTTGAGATTCCCAGGAACCCTGGCTGCACTCCATATCCACAGCACAGTCTCTGGGGAGTTCGTGTTGTAGTTCTACCCACAGGTCTACCAGAATGATCCTGACTTGACTTCCACATGACAGGCAAGCCTCAGCCATCAGAGAGCGTTTCAGCATGGTGGTTCCGGCTTCACATGTCATTTCTACTTTTCACAACAGGCCCATCACTGAGTACATCCTTTATGTGGTTTGATGCCACCACACTGGATCCCCATGTTCCTGTCATGAGACCATTTCTGATTCATACCTTCTTGATATGTGACAAAGATAGTAAACATTAGTCATGTCAGTTAAACTATTGGCTTCTTGTGTCAAAATGTGGTACACACAGTACTTTGCTTTTTTAAAAAATATCTTTATTATGAATAAAGTATATACATTGTATGAGCAAATCTTGTGAATATGTCCCCGTTTCCCTCCTCTCTCTCCCCGTCCCACTGGGATCCTTCCTCGGTGCGCATACTGGATCTGTCCATAGGATAGGGGGTTATGAACTGTACCAGAGGTAGACAGTTTTTCGTTCTCTTTTATTTTCTTCCCTCTTTGTTGTTACTGAGGGGGACCATGTCTCTGGATATTCTCCCTCACTATTGCTCTTACATTCTTTCCACCCCCTCTTCCACTCAGTTCCCTGAGTCATAGTGGGTGAGTTTTGAGTCTGCTTCCTGGGGAATTGGCCCCTGAATTCCTTCCCTCCAGGTTAAATGGAAAACCCCTCTTTCTTCTGCCCAAAATTGTGTCTCTCGACATTTCTCACACTCTCTCCCTCCAGGCCACTCCTTGAAAACAGGGATTGCCAAGTTCCCCCAACTCTCCAGCATCTAAGATTCCTGATTATCGTTGACATCCAAGGTGTTGTTTGATTATTACTAAGAGACAATTGAATTATTTCAATTATATAAACTGGGAAAGGACAGGGGAGGAACCAATGATTGGTGATTTCTTTTTTTCATTTGAGAGCAATGAAAAAGTTTGTATTAAGTTAGTTAACATTGGTAAGAGTTTATTACATGCCTACTATGTGACTATATTTCTAATCATGAATCTTAATCCTCATAACTGTGAAAAGTTTTACAGATAAACTGAAATGTGGAGGGCTCAACTAAGAGCTTGCTCACGTGGGGAAGAATGGATTGCACAAACATTTCTAGAACACTTATCAAACTGCCTCTCATCTAGAACAACCCAGCAATGGCCATAGTACCAAACTGTCAAAGTACAGGAGGGCAAACGACTGTGGACATGACCTCATATGCACCTAAATTAAAGAAGCAAAATTTTGGTACAAGGCAAATGCCTAGATAAAACTTTTTCAGTCTAAAAGAAAGGAAGCTACCTGAATACATCTTACAAAGACCAGTAGTTGTGCAATGCAAGTTATCTAAACCTCTCTAGTTCTGTTATTCCAACAAAAATGAAACAATGTGGTAACAGGGAATTAGGAATATAGTAAACAGGATAGAAAAAAAATGATTTCCTGATGCATTTTTACACTCTCTTTACAGGTTAACTACTTTATTTCATTCGTGTGTTTTTCTTATAACTAGTTTCACTCATAATTTTATTCAAGAAAATAAATGAGGTACTTCTTTCGAGATGAATGATAGAAATCATCAAAAGAAGAATGAAGTTGGATGATGGGGACATGGTATATGGTGTATATGCGTGGAGGTTGTGAATAAAAAAATTTTTACAAAAGAATGAAGAAACACAGACTATATCAGATTGTTAAAGGTTCCTATCATTTGCCATGTATTTTATCGCCTTCCCTACCAGAAGAGCTAAAGGATCAACTCAAACCTATTAATCATTTATACAGTAAACTTACTGTATAAACAATCATGTGCCAGGCATTCTGCTAGACATGAGGATATAAGAGAATACCCAACAGGGTCCATCACTCTTAAGAAATCACAGCTAGGGCTGGAGAGATGGCTCAGAGGTTAAGGTGCTTTTCTGCAAAGCTTAATGACCAAGGTTCAGTTCCCCAGTACCCTGATGCACAAAGTGCACATACATCTGGAGTTTGTTTGCAGTGGCCTGAGGCCCTGGTCCTCTCTCTGTGTGTGTCTGTCTCTCTTCTCTCTGCCTCTGTTTTTCTCTCTCTCTTGAAAATTAGTAAATAATTTTTTAAAGGAGAAATCACAGCTAATAGGCAAAGAAAATCAAAAGGCAATCACAACACTTGGTAATTTCCATTAACAGAGAGAGGCAAGTTAGCCTAGGAAGTCTGCTGCCCCATGATAACATTCTGCCTATATTTGTCTTAAATTTGCCCATCCTTTACCAGGGCTCTGAACTCGGGTCCTCATGCCTGTGCAGCAAGCCCTTAACCCACTGTGGAGCCATCTCCCCATCCCAACAGTGGCCTTTATAGAACATATCTTTACTCATACATGGCACTCATCCCTCCCCTCCCACTCAACCCCCCATTACCATTAAGGCCTTTTTCTTAGCCTCTTCCTATTCTCTGGGTGTCAACCCTAACAACACCAAATCCCATCCAATTCCCTCCCACCAACTCTCTTTCCTTTTTGCCTTTACTGTTTCCTTTCCTGGCAAAGTCCTTGCCAGCTTACTGCCTTGGCCAGTTTTTTCTTATCATTAAAGATTTAGCTTAGGCAGAACCTTCTTTCTGATCCCCGCTCTCCCCAGAGGACAAAGCCCATGTTTACTCAGTTCATCCGCACCTAGGTACAGTTCTCATTCCAATATCAAGATTTCTACTTTGGGGTATACTTCCTGTACACTTGGGACAAGTTGGCTCTTCACATACATTATAAAGATAAAAAGCATATAAGTTGGCTCTTCACATACATTATAAAGATAAAAAGCATATTTGATGATAGACATAGTCCTAGCTACAAATTCTGATTATATATAAGACTGATTTTTCTAGCCTTCCCATCAATTCTGTGGGAATCTTTTTCTAATAGATTCCTCGCCTGCTCAAGTGAGACTAGTTGGTTTCTGTCTTTTGCAATAAGGAATGCCAAATAATATTCAAATTTTTATATTAATGCATAAGAATTTTGAGTTAACTAACCATCTTAACAAGAAATTTCAAATTGTAATGATTAAGAAAAAAGTTCAGAATCTTAAATTAAAAGTTATTCTAGTAAAGGGAGCACTAGCTTTTTTAAAAATATCACTTTTCTCACTCACTGTAGATGGTTGAGACCTTCTCTACAGACTGGGTTTTAACCCTGAATCAGCTGTTGGTAACCAGGATGTACAAAGAAAGTACAACACACAGTAAGCTTGTATCCATGCTGATTGAGTTGAAAATATGCAAGTCTTTTTTAAAAGCAGCTAAGTGTATACGTTAAATAATATTTTGGATTATAGTGTATTTTTACAGAATTTTAGAAGAAAATTTTAAATTTTACCTTGTGTTAGATATTTGCTTAATAGAAAAGATAAATTTTGTGAGTTTTTGGTGGGAGCAGGGGATCAGAGGCCTTGCCACATTGATCATGTCTGTAATGTTAAAAACCCTAAGTAGGAGGCAGAGGAGATAACGCAGAGTGTAAAGTGCTTGGTTTGCGAGTATGAAGATCTGAGTTGAAGCCCCATAACCCACATAAAAATGCTGGAAATAGTTGTGCGTGCCTGTAATGCAAGTTCTGGGAAGTCAGAGAAAGGTGGGTCCCTGGGGCTCACTGGCCTGCCAGTCTACACTCATTGGTGCGTTTCAGGACAATGTCTCAAAAAAAAAATTGGAAGATGTTCCTGGGGATGACACCCAAGGTTATCTCTGTCCTCCATATGCACGTATACACAGGCACACAATCTCTGCACACAGATGAACACACACATATACACATACATAATGAATCAGAACCCTAAATAAGATTTAACAAGAAAGTAATAATTCTATACACCTTTTGATGATTTAGTTCAGCTGGTAGAGAGGAAGGCTGTAAACTGAACGGCAAGTAATAATTCTTTCCTTCACCGTCATATTTCCAATCCTCTCTTGTCCCAGACATTCCTCCACCACTCTGTCTCGTGCTTCCCTTCCTTCTCTTCTCAGCTAACGTGTTCCTAGGCTGAAGAGATTCCAGTTTCATTTTAAATTCTGCAGGAAAGATAGTACACTGTGGGTCAGAACCCTTGAGTAAAAAGAGAATGGTTTTCTAAGGGCCATTGAACATTTTGAAATCTCAAACATGAGAGTGTTCATTGCACGTTCAGGCATGATTTTCCACAAGAAGGATCTATTAAGGTGACGGGTGGGGGCGGAAAGGAAATGAAAAGAAAAAGAAAGACTAGAGCAGCTGGCTTCTTATGGGTGATCAAATTCCATCCTGGAGTTTATCATGCCCTATGTTTGGGACAGAACAAATATTTCTGCTCTTAATCACAAAGGCATCTTTAGTAATTTTTACTTAGCATAAAAAGTGATGAGTTTCATTCTGGTATTTAATAAATATATGCATATATATACATATATCCATCTATCTATCTATCTATCATCTATCTATCCATCTATCTATATCTGTATATCACATATCTATCCATCCATCCACCTATCTATTTATCTATCATCTATCTATCTATCTATCTATCTATCTATCTATCTATCTATCTATCTATCTATCCATCTATATCTCTATATCATCTATCTATCTATCTATCCATCCATTCATCTATCAATCTATGTATTTATCTATCATCTATCTATCTATCTATCTATCTATCTATCTATCTATCTATTCTTATCACCCTTCCCTACTACCACTCTCTCTGCTCTCCTCTGGCCAGTCTCCTTCTTCCTCTCAAATGGCCCCTCTTCTACTTTTCATGTCACATGCGTTTCATTATACACACTCTTCAAGAGCTCTTCCTCCCGTCTCCTTTTCCTCTTTCTATTTTTATCCTACACACACCACTTTAAACCTGGATTCTGCATATGAGGGAAAACATGTGGTATTTGTCTTTCAAGCCTGGCTTATTTCACTTAAAAAAGTAATTTTTTAAGTGTCATGCAAGTATTTCTGGATGAACACTAAGGTCCTATTATCTTTGCTGAAGAAAAACAGGTGAGGAAGTGAGTAATTCTGAATCACATTTTAACAGCAAAAAAAAAAAAACAAGAAGAAAGGGAATAACAAGGTCTAAAATTAAATTCCAAAGATCTTTCCAATGTAACTATGTTTGTATACACAATAGACTTAAGTTCAAAGATATATTTATGTTTAAATAAAGAGTGATTTCAACATATGAGGAAATCAGAAATAAAACTCACCAAACGAAAAGGACCAAATACAAAGAACCCCTTTTACACTTTTTGATAAGTATCTTTATTAAAGGAGACACTTTGGTTTTCTTTCTCCTTTAAATTACTAAGCACATACAATATAAAGCTTTCCATTGTAACCACCTATAAGTGTACAGTTCAACCTCCACAGTTCAAGGGGCTAGGTGTAGTCAATGTAAAACCAAGCTCAGGAAGCCTTCTCATCTTGCAACCCTGAAATTCTATACAGTGCCTCCTGCCTCTGGCAATTCCCGTTCTGTTTTCTGTCTCTCTTGGGGTGACTAGTATAAGCACCTCATATAAGTGGAATCACATAGACTCTGTCACTGGCTTATTTCACTTAGCATAGTGTCTTTAAGGTTCAAACGTATCCGACCAAGCATGTGTCAGAATTTCCACCCATTTTTAGGGCTGAATAGTGTCCCAATATATGGACAGAGCATATTATGCTAATTCATTCATCTAGAAATAGAATGGGAGCTGTTTCTACCTTCTTGTCTTTCCTTTTAACAATAACTAAGCAGGCTTGGGTGCTGGAGATGGGCTGACAGGTTCAAATCCCTCGCCTCCACAGCAGCACAAAGAAACACAAAGGCTGAAAAGAAAAAAGGTCGAGGATAGGTAGGCACACTGCCAAACCCAGCCAATGAAAATGCTGACAGTGCTGTGTTCTGATGAGGGCTTTCAGATACCAGAAATTCATCCTAAGATGAATCTGAACAGACACCCACCAAATGTGAAGAAGATCTCATTTCCTCTGGAGATCATGATGGCCAAATGATATCTAACAGGTAAAGAATTATCAACATCCAAGAAAAGAGGACAGAGAAGCCCGATGGCTCACCTAGCCCAGGCTGGGCTCAGAAGAGGCTCCCCCCTTGGGGCTGGAGAGATGGCCCAGATGTTAAGTGCACTTCTTGCCCAAGCATGAGGGCCTGGGGGTGGGGGGCTGTGGGGGCTGAGACTGTCAGAGTTCCAATCCCAGGTCTCACTGAAATAGCTGCGTGTTGCAACATGCACCTATTACCCCACAGGCAGGGAAGCGGAGAGCCTTGAGGGCTCCAAAATCAGTAAAGACTCAGGCTCAAAAGATGAAGAGTGGGTAGAAGAGAGGTGGGCAGGAGGACACAGGGCCCTGGTAACTGCAGGCAAGCACGCTCCACTGAATGTGAGCATATGGGGCACCACAGCGCACGCGCACACACACACACACACACACACATCTCACACACACATCACACATACATACCACATAACACACACACCACACAACACACCACACAACACACCACACAACACACCACACCACACACACACACACACACACACACACACACAAACCATATCATGCAGACACACCACATCTCACATACACAATACCACATCACACACACACACACCACATCTCACAAACACACCACATCCCACACACACCACATCTCACACACACACACACACACACACACAGACACCATATCATACAGACACACCACATCTCACACACACACATCACACACACCACATCACACACCATATCTCACACACACACACATACACACACACACACTAAAAGACAAAGGTTTCAGCTACAACTACTACCCCACTCACAGATGAATGCCAGGGAAGGATGGAGGGCAGGAGGCTAAAGCATGGAGGAGGCCCCATGGATATGGGACAGCAGAACAAGCTTTGGGCGTGAGAGCTGAAGCAGACCCAGACCAAGCACTCAACGTGAGGGGAAGGGAATCCTAATCAGCTGACTCCCAAGACAAAGCAGGAGAGAAGGAAACAAGTCCCAAAGAAGTATGAACAGAAAGACTTGAGAGCCTAGCAGAGGGTCCGCGTGACCACAGAGCCATGCAGGTATCAGTGCAAATGTCCTAGTTTTGCCTTAAGTTCAGAAGGGAACCAAGGCTCAGAAGCATCATTGAATAGAGTGGTTGAAGTCAACACTCAAGAAGCTTCCAGACCTTACATATCACAACCCATTCTATTAAATGAAAATATCTTAAATATCAAAACACATCTGAAAGCAGGCTACTCCATAAATACAAGCTGCTCTACTGAATTCTTTGACTTTCCAAACATGAGAAACCTGCCAAGTAAATCAGTGATAGTCTTGTATTATTACAACAGTCTGCATCACTTATGATGTAGGCATGTTCTGAGGAATGCAGATGATTGGGCCCACATCACACGCACACACACACCTGACCTCACACATTACACACACAACACACACACACACACACACACACACACACACACACACACACACTCTAAAAGAAAAATGTTTCACCTACACCTGCTACCCCCTCAGGTGATCTCAGCGTTGCAAACACATCATAGAAGATAAACTGTCACCTGGTGACATCATCTCATGGTGATAGCATTTTATACTCGTGACCACTGTCATTAGTGTAAACGTCATGATGCAGTGCATGGCTGTATTTACTTATAACACTTGCTTTGTTTCCAGGGAAAAAAAAAACTGGCTCCACAAGGGTCTTACGTCATTTGCTTATTTGCTTATTTCATGATCTTGCAGAATAGCAGAAGACCTACAAGATTATGTGTTTTCAAGTAATCGCTATTCCCAAGACACTCCTGGAGGCACTGGACCTCTGTCAGGAGAAGACACATATGCACTCTACCTAGGGATGCATTTGGAAGATCCTTGTGAAAATCAGAATGAAAATGGGAGAACCTGTCTCTGGAGAAGATGTGAAAGGCTATTACATAGTTATTGCCTCTGAATTGCTCGGGAAGCAAAGGAAACTTACCAGACTCTGAAAATTACAAGAGTTTCCCAAGGTTACATAAGAATCAATGGCTGGGGGAGGAGAGGAGACTTTGTGGTGCAGTTGCCTGAAAGCTAGTCATGAGTCATCCCCCATCCTGCTGTGGCCCTTTGGGGATAGAGCTTCCTTTGAGTCACCTGAGAACCCTTCATCTATATTCCTGTAATAATTCCAACAAGTACCTTGGTCCATCAAGCTATACATGAGTGGACTGGTTTCTTTGCTAGTTATGGATGCCCTTTGGGGGGAGAATAAATGTTTGTTCGTGTCTCCTTGGGAAAAGTCACACAACCAAGAGGTGAAAGGCGTATACAAGAAGAGGCACCTTCATGTATAAGCCATCCCTTGATTCGCTTTTCCATTTACTCACTTGCTTGTTCCTCATACTTGGCACCGCACAGGAGTTACACAGCCTGGGTCTTGGGGTTCAGCAATGTCCATAGAGGAAGACTTCATGGCTTGGAGTGTTGTGTAGATTAAAGGATTAATGAGCAGAAACTCCATGAGGAGTGACAAGATCACAGTATTCCAGGTATAAAGAAGGGTGTAGAGAACACAGCTTCAGATAATCACAGTGCATAGGGGAGGAGGGGACAAGAGAGGAGGAGAATGCACCAAGAGCATGGGGCAGGGGTGGGGACAACATATCTTCTCCTGGACCTGACCCAAGGGAGGGAATTATGAATATGGGTGAATCTCATTGGGTAGGTAAAAGCAGAAAATATATCAGTGAGCTCTAATAAGCTATAGACGAAGGCTGAAATTATGGTGGTTGGCAATTCACTAGGAAGGAAGCATGCTGGGACAGGCTCTGGAAGAATGTGTTCAGGCAGGTCATGATTTGAATATGGAATGGCCCCGTAGGCTCCCGAGATTGAAGAATTAATCCCTGGATGGTGGCATTATTTTGGGAGACTGTGGCATCTTTTCGGATATGGGGCCTAGACATTGGTCCTCAGGGTAGGTGTTTATGGATTATAGACCTCTCAGGTTCCTTCCAGAATTCTTTGCTTCCTGATGGCCCATGTAATGGAACCAGCCTGCTGCGGCTCCTACCACCATGCCTTCCCTGCCATGATGTCTGACCATGAGCCAGGAGACAATCTTCTTCCCTTAAGATGCTCTCACAGGTATCCTGTCACAACAGCAAGAAAAGTAGCAAATACAAGAACACAGGGATCTCCTGATTATAAAACGTGCATGGCTTGGTGCTGTGAATTATCAGAAAAAGCATTAGCTCGCCTGATTTGGGATTCCACAATGGAAAGCCTTGCCCTCTATGGCCTGCTTGTCAGAAGGAACATCCAGCCATCTACTCTCTGCTCAGCTGACAGCTTGTTCCTTCTGCAGAGGGATTGGTGCAGGATGTCTGACCCCTCCACCAAAAGAAGTAAGAAGCAGTTTCTGGAAAAGATGACTTTCACAAGCTACTGTTCCCCTCAGGGGGCCTTTGGGCTCCTGGGCAGTGACTCCTGCTTCTGCACTAGGCTTCAACAGAATTGTGACTTTTATTTAAATCTAATGTATGCTGTGCACCCCTATCCGTTGCCACTCAAGCATTACCTGGTGTTTGTTGTGTGACATGGTCCTCCCAGAAAAACAAGTACGGCCACCTTGATCAGAAAGCAGCCACAACTGCTCAGGAGAAACGGGAGATTGGGCCTGTTGCTGTACCCCTTTAGAAGGAGCAGGTGGGCAAGGTCATCAGACCCCCACCTGAGATCTCAGGCACCCCTGTACCAGCTGTATCGAATGGTTTGTGGCCTCAAGGGAGATAGAGGATAGAGAGACTGGAAGACCAAAGGACAGAAGCACCATCTATGCCGTTATGGGGGTTGTCACCCATGCTAGGATGAGGTCTTTCCAAGCAAAGGTACTTCAGGTCTACACACTCCCATAAGTAACCCCTCACCCAAGCTCTGTGAGCAAATCCAATAAACTCACTGATTCCCCAGGGTGAGCTCTACTCTCTACTAGAATTGCCTTTCAGTCTGTCAGGGGGTGGGTGTCCTGCAGGGGAACAAGCATTTGTTGGCTTCTGCTACACATTGTCATGCTATTCTAACAAATTTAGTTCATGCCACACATTGTCTTACTACTCTAACAAATTTAGATCATAGATGTGATGTGTTTGCATTTGCCCCAGTGGACATTAATTGGTTTTTGATTGCCTCTCCTCTCCTCCCCTTCCCTCCCTTCCTGTTTCCTCCCCTCCCCTCTCCTCTCCTCTTCTCCCCTCTCTTCTCTTCCCCTCTCCTCTCTTCCCCTCTCCTCTCCTCTCTCTTCTCCTCTCCCTCTCCTGCCCCCCTTTCTCTCTTGCTAAATTTACTGTGACTCTTTCCTAACTCTATCTCAAGGTTTTACCATAGTGGCCTACAGGATGTGCTCATGACATCATCCTCTTTAACACCATCTAAGTCTTTCTTGAAGACATTCTCACGATGAGAACCATTCTCCATGCCCCTGAATCACTCAGTCCTCAGAGCCCTCTGGCTTTCTACTCAGAAAAGAACTTGTAAAGTGTTCTCTCATTATCTTTATTTGTGTTTTACTAACTTTGAGTCAAGGTTGTTTACATGTTCTCCATTATGAATGACAAATCAAACATGGCCCCTTTTAAAACACCACACACTCCTATCTTTCTAGCACCGGGCCATTCTTTCATGTGAAATCAAAGCAAGGACTTAAAAGTCCACTCTTTTTATCTTCATCAGGATAACAAAAATAGCAACAGCAAATGAAAAATCATGAACAAAGCCTCTCAGAAATTTGTTAAATAATGAGAGGGGGGAGGAGAGAGAGGTAACAGTAGAAAGAGTAACTGAGAAGGATGTGTTTAGCAGGAGGGTAAATCTAGTTAAAATGCACTGTCTACATGTATGAAATTGTCAAATATAAAATAATCTAAAAGAAGAAAGGCAAAGGATATTTTTCAAAGATAAAGTTATAATGCTGAGCACAGCATACCTGAGATAATTTTCACTTGTGCTTACTTTTTATTTGTATTTGTAGAAAAGGCTACACACACACACACACACACACACACACACACACACACACACACACACACCCCTTCCCAGTTCCCACTGTTGCATTGCAGGGTTAATGGTTCTCCGAGGATATTTTATTTTGTGAACAGTCTCCTGTAGCGCAGGCTAACTTGGAACTCACTATGTAGCCAATAACTGTGAACTCTTGATCCTTCTACCTCTACCTCCAAAGTGCTGGGGTTTACTGTCTCATAACTTCCGTCTTGACGGCTATCATAAAATAAGTCATTGCAAAGAAACTCAAAATCCATTGGTTATAAAAACAGAATAGGAACAATCTCTTAGAGATGGTACCTAAACTAAAACCACCAACATACTCCATCAAGAGTTCTAAGAAGAACAATCCTGAGATATACTGAGTTAGAAAGAATGACCCTTCTTCAATTTCCTAACCAATTTTATTTACATATTTATTCTGTACATTGAACAAAATCATGGAACCCACTTGGCTACATGGTGACTGTTTTTGAAAGGTGAATATTCCATCCCAACTGCCAAAGGGAGAATGAATGTGCCTGTTTAAATGGACGCTTTTAAAAAGAAGAATTGCATAGATCTTTCATCTTGTTCATTTAAAAACCTTCCCACTCTAAGAAGAGCTAATAACAACAACAAAAAAAAGTTAGGGAAGTTAAAGAGCTAAATGAATGACAGGCTTCAATGCATAGTACTTGTGCTACTGGAAAAAGTATAGATGCCTTTCAATAACTTGTGAATGGCCAAACTGTTGAAAGTAAAATGAAATTGAACGCATATCACACATATCCAGAATACAGTACCCAACGCAGACCTTACAGGGTTTGTTTTTTAAGTTAATTACAATTAACAGACTCACTTACCTGGAAGAAGAAGAAACAGTTAAGGCAGGGCTACATCATTTCTCTGCTGGGTAAAAAATAAATCTTAGCTTCTCTCCTAGAAATGAAGAAAAATCAGAGAGAGAGGAGAGAGAGAGAGAGAGAGAGAGAGAGAGAGAGAGAGAGAGAGAGAGAGAGAGAGAGAGAGAGAGAGAGAGAGAGAATAAATCCCATAATTTTTCATGTCTTAAATTTGGGTGAGATTACCAAATGGTAAAGCATACTTGATTTAGTGTGTAACCCAATCCATCTGAAGGTGCCGCGCCCCCCAAACAGGAGGGCAGACCCCTCTCTGCCTCGATGAGTTTTTAGAAAGGACTCAGGTCTACAGCAGCGAAGGGCCAGCGAGGGGCGCTTTCCCGTGGACAGAAGACAAGCCCACCCGGCGGGACCCGGCGAGACCCGCGCGGCTGCTCCCCACGCGCCGAGGTGACCGCGGAGGGGCTCGGTTCCTGGGCGTCCTGGACCACAGTGCTGCCCCCGTCCGCGAGTGCCAGAGCGCAGCGCCTTGGCTTGAAAAATCCATGCAGTGAGAGGTTAAAAAAAAAAATCCTCATCTAAGTTTTCCTGGAGGGAAGCAGAGAATCCACGCTCCGCAAGGGCTCCCCCAGGGACGGCGCCGCCCCGCGCCCCGGGCTGCCCGCCGAGGCCCTGAGCCCACCGGCCGTGGCCCCGCGCCGCGCGCCGCCCCCGAAGCCCCGCCGCGGCCACCCGAGGCTGCGCGCTGCGGAGCCGGACAGCCGCTCGGCTCAGAGCCCTGCACCCAATGCTCTGCGCCCTGTACCCTTCACCCTGTACCCAGCGCCCTGCACCAGTGCTCTGCGCCCTGTACCCAGCGCCCTGCTCCCTATACCCAGCGCCCTGCACTGAGTGCTCTGCGCCCCGCACCCAGTGCCCTGCGTTCTGCACCCAGTGCCCTGCACTCTGCGAACTGCATGCACCCTGTACTCAGTTCCCTGAGCTCTGCACCCTGAGCTCAATGCCCTGCGCCCTACACCCAGTGCCCTGCACCCTGCACCCTGCGCCCAGTGTCCTGCGACCCTAAGCTTTGCACCCTGCACCCTGCACCCTGCTCCCTGCACCCAGCGACCTCTGCCCTGCACCCTGCGCTCTGATCCCTGCGCCCAGCACCCTGCTCCCTGCTCCCTGGGACTGGACAAGCTGCCCTAGCTGGGGAGGGGGGGCTGCCACCCACCAAGAGGGTGAGCTGAGTGCTTCTGATTGTCACTGTTACTAGCGGGTGAGAAGCACAGTTCCAGCCCTACTTTTCAAGCTCATCTCGTCCCTAGTAAGGCAGGGTGAGGAGAGACACGATAGGCCCCACAATGTCCCAGCCTTTGAGGAATTTCACTGGAGGAAAAAGATGTGTACACTGAGATAAGAGCAGGATAGAAACGACATACAGGCAAATTACTCTGGCCTGGGAAATATTCTGGAAAGATACTAAGATCCTCCGGCTACGTGTGCTAATAATAAGTGTTATTTTCAATGAACTCACAGAACCCTCCTCCCCAAGAGTTTTCGTCATGTTTATCCCATCTGTCCTCCTAACTTGAGTAGTAGGCACACAGATGTATGTAGACTCGACTGTGTCTATTTCCCATGCAGGTTTATACAAGGCCAAAGGAAAGATTGATAAGCCAATCAAGTCTCCTGGATGGCTTCCTGGTCCCCACATCCCCCTGTCTCCATGGGGACTGGAGAGGAAGTTTGAAGGCTTTCTCTGACTCACTGGCATTCACAAAGCCAATAGATGCTAGAATTTCGGAGCCTGTTTTGTAACCACACTTTCTCACCACAGTTTGGTTTTGGATGAACAATGAAAATGGTTGCCATCAGCCTAGGGGGTTCCCTATTCTTCAGACCCCCAACTCAGATCTCAGATTATCAGGCTGTCTCCCTTGGCCGTGCTCTGGCCGCCCACTTCCGACTCTGCCAGGCTAATTAATCTATGTCTAAATAGAGCTGCACTTGGCAGAAAACAGCAGTGCCAATGTGGAATGATCACTTGGACCCAAATCTGAGTTGTTTTCCATCCTTGATGACAAATAATGTCACTTTACAGCCTGTGGGCCAGAAGTTGAAATGGGTCTATATTTTGCTCTTTAATCAATTCCTCATTCTCATTCTAAAGCCCTTAGATTTTCTGACTTTTAGAATGCAGCTCTGGAGACTCCATCACTGGCATGGTCTTTACTGATATCTTTAGCTCTTTGCCCATCTTCTAAGTGAAAAGGGAAATAATCGACATGACCCAAATCATCTTTGTTTCATAATGAAAAGTCTGACAGCTCATATGGTCATCGGGAATCTCAAGAGTACTCCTCACTGCAGCAACTTGAACAGAAATGTCCAGAATTTCATCGACAACAGTCACCTACATGCATCCCCCTGGGAGAAGCTGGTACTGGAGACACCGAACTACAGAGTAGAGGTGCAGGGTGGCTCTCAGCTCCTCAGGGTCTTCCTTGTGAAAGCTCAGGAAAACCCTGCTGCTGGGTGCTGGGAAATGCAGGTCTCCTTAGCAGTTCCCAGCCTCCAATTCCATCAGAGGGAAAGCTACAGCTAGTAGCAGGAAAAATAAAAACGCAGGGAAATAGAATCACCTAGGTGACCCCCCTCAATGACCAGGGTGTGAATCATGACATATACATTAAAGGAGGATTGCTGTGGTGAGTTCAAGGCCCGCCTGAGACTACATAGTGAATTCCAGCTCAGACCCTCCTGCAAAACACAAACAAACAAATAAACAAAAAATCTGACAATAACTACCACTACTGCTACTGTTACCATTTCCACCACCACCACCACCACTACTACTTATTATTATTATGATTGTTGTTGTTGTTTGTTTAAGTCAGTGAATCAAGTCTCAGCCTGTTCATACTGGCCACCAGAACTGGGACAGGGTCAGGCACTGTGTGGGTCAGCTTCTAAATTTATCATCTTTCTGAAAAATCTGTTTAAGAAAAGAAAGCACCCTTGCAGGCTAAGCAATAGAAGTGGCATGTTATCATATTCTGAGGCACATTCCTTCCACATTAAAGAATTTGACTGCAAATAGTGTATTTTAGGGCACAACTGATTTTTAAAGCTATGATTTCCTTCCCCCAAAGATTACTCTTTTGTCATTCTGTGAAAGGGAAAAGAAAGAATGTTGTGTCCTGGTCCAGAAAGCACAGATGTGGATTAAGTGAGAAAATATCATCGGAGTTCTCATCCCTCTACTGAAGTAGGTCACACTTATTTTCTTCATTTCAGTTTCCCACTCTGATAAATGGAGATACTCTTCTATAACAATTATGTCAGTAAAGATCCTTTTAAAACGTGCGGGATTATTTTCACGGGGACCCCATGAGCACCCAGTGTGAACTATCTTCACATTGCCAACATGAGAATGACCCACATCACATACCAACTAGAAATATAAATAATAGGCTTTCAGAGCATAAAGAGATTCTAATTGAGACCAAAGAGGGTCAGAATTCTTTCAGAATTCTCTGAAAAAAAAAACTATATTGCTTCTGTTCGCTATTAGTTGAGATCAAGAACACAGCCTTGGGGCTGGAGAGATAGATGGCTCAGAAGTTAAGGCACTTGCCTGCAAATTCTGACAACCTGAGTTCAATTCCCCAGTATCCACTTAAAGCCAAATAGATGCGCAAAGTGGGGCATGCATCTTGAGTTCATTTGCCTTTTTTGTTTTATTTTTTTTTTTGTTTTGTGGCTAGAGGCCCTGGCATATTCTCCTCTTTCCCTTTCTCTCTCTCTCTTTCTCTTTCTCTATCTCTCTCACCTTCTCTCTCTCCTTCTCTCTCTCCTTCTCTCTCCTCTCTCTCTGCTTGCAAATAAATAAATATTTTTTAAAAAAGAACACAGCCTTCTCCTAAATCAGTTAAGATACAGACAGGTTGGGGTACCTTCCTAAGAGAGTTTGCCCAGCCTGCAATCACGCTGTGCTCACCTGCACTCCTTGTCCTAGACACCTTCTCCCAGTGACTCTTTGGAGACTGGGAGCACCCTGTTACTTCAGCAGTGACTCAGCTTGATACCATTATGAATGCTAATGAGGTATGAACCCTGGGTTCAAGGAAAATGGCTGCACTTTAATCCTATCAGAACAAGAGATCTGGATTCTCCTTTTCAATGGAGAGTTCAGTGAGAGTTTAGGCAAGTTCTATGAGTGAAAGAGGACTCTGTGAGTGATCCCCACCCGAGCCAGGATTCCAGGTCTACGGACGAGTTAGAGAGGGAATAGGCTGCATAAGTGATGAGGACAGAGGACAGCATCGTGAAGACTCTGATGAAGACTGGGAAGGAGGGGGTAGCTTAACTAGAGCATGGCCTTTTAAATATTTAAGCTACAGACTTCCTGAGTATAAAGATTTTGCCAGATTCATTGAAACAGATTAGGAAATCAGCGTCCAAGATTGTCCATTAATGGAACAAAGCTCTCATTCTGACTTGTCCATCACTGGCTGGCAGGGGAAGGCAGGCATAACCTTCCATTCCCCAGTCATGTCACCTCACAGGAGACTCAATGATCAAACAGTTACACAATATCCCAGACAACAGGAACAACACAGGAATCATCCAGCACTTCACTGGACACCAGTACAATGCCAATCAACAGGAGGCATAACAGAGAGAGGGGATGGATGGGACTGTAGTCCAAAAATATCAGGGCAAACCCCTGTTCTGCTGTTAGGTCATTGTATGACCTTGAGCAAGTCACTTGCAATATAAAATCTGGAACAGATCATCCCCAAGTTACTTTCCAGGGCAGAAACTGCACTTACTTTTTACTGCTCTCCATAAAAATCTATCTGCTACTAGAATCCTGGCTGCTTCTTTAAGATCATTGTATACATCTCCATCGCTGGATTGGCTTTTTAACTTGCTGCATTGCCAGCCTTCTTGGGCAGAGATCCCTCAGGACTACTGCCCAGAACAAAAGTTGCAATGGGTAAAGTTTGTTTTCTCTGCCTTCTTTAGAATTCCCTCTGGCTAAATTCTACCCTCTGCACACTGCCAAGACTACTTCTGGCTCTGGGGCCTGATCTATAGTATTCATGGGGCTGGTGACACTGTGATGGATGAGGAAATGAAAGCTCTCACCAAACTTGAGCAGGCACTTTTATTTTGAGTGGTAATTTTGGTCCTCCTTCCCAGATGCAGGCTTGTGGACAGTTAAAGGATACCACGATGATGGTACAAAGCCATTGCAGAAATGAACTTGCCTGCCGAATGAGCTCTCATTATCTTGCAAATGTATTACTTGTGCTGTATCAATTTTTTTAAGTTTATTTCATGTTCCGCTCCAACTGCAAGGTAATTGAAAACATACTGTCCACATTTTCAAAAAAAAATGACTATGACATTAACAGAATAAATATTTCATGATGAAAATAAAGGCCTTGTATAAATATTTATATAATGGAATTTACTCAGTTACTCCATTGCTTTAGACCAATAGAAAGATTTATACAGAAAAGGTGCACCAGACAGGCAGGAGAAAAATTTAATCTCAAGTTTCAAATAAATAAGCCGTGATGTTGCTTGTAGACATCACTTACTTAAAACTATGTACACAAGATGCAAATGAATGTTGCCCTCGGGGAACCTATAATTTCTGTATTCTATTTACTATATATACTAGCAATGAAATTAAATAGAAGAACCGGCAATGTGGATGTTTAATCAATAACTTTAAAAAATCATTAAAATATGTTTCCATGGGGAGATGCTTAGTAGGCCAAGTATTTCCCATGCAAGCATGAGGACCTGAATCTGGATCCCCAGGCTATATTCCCAGCACAGGGGAGGACACAGCAGGTTCCCTAAGCCTTGCTGGCTAGCTTGCTGAGTCCATGAGCTATAAAAGCTCAATACAAGAGTCCATCTCAAAAAATAAGGTGGAAAGTAGCTGGGGAAGAAAATTACCATTGACCTCTGGTCACCACACATTTGCACACACATGTGAACATGCACACGTTTGCACACCACACATACCAATGCAAAATAAAAGAAAAATGTGTTTTCATTTCATATTCTATCCAGGAAGAACATGAGGTAAAAGTGAGCTGCATATACACACATACATCATACACATGCATTCATACATATATTCACACATAATAAAAGTAAAAATAAAATAAATAGGGACTGAGAAGATTGCTTGGTGGTTAAAGACTTGCTTGCAAAGCCTGCCAATCCGGGTTTAGTTTCCAAGCCACCCACCTAAGCCAGATGCAAAAGTGGCACAAACATCTGGTGTTCATTTGCAGCAGGAAGAGGCCCTGGCAGGCCCATGCATGTGCACACACACACACACACACACACACACACACACACAAACACACACACACAAATAAATAAATAAACAAACAAACAAGTTAAAATTTAAAATAAAACTGAATCCTAGAAGTGTTTTTCATAGCATGTAAAGATGGTGCCTAGACAACACTCTGTCCACACAAAACGTAATATTCCTTTTTTAAAGATGTAGACAAATATTTCTACCAAACTAAAGGAGTAATAACAGCTAGCTAACATTTATTGAGCACTTATGATAAGGCCCCGATCAAAAGGATAATTCCACATATACCTGAGAACTCTAGGAAGTAAGGATAGTTATGGTGCTTCATTTCACAGATGAGGATTCTAAAGTTCAGAGAGATGAAATAACTTGAGTAGGGTCACACCCTGCCCATGTGCCATGATTCTAGAGTTGAACTTTGAACTCCAACATTTCCTCTTTGGCCAACAGGATCTTGGCAAAGAGGATGCGATTACTTCCAAGCTTTGGTGTAGCATGTGTGAGGCTCTAAGCCTGATCCCCAGCATACACTCAAGAAAAGGAAAGAAAGACAGGATCCTGGAATGATGCTGTGTATTGGAATTTGCAGAGTCATGCCTCTGATGACTTCAAGAGGTTCTTTATAAATTAAACCACTAATCAGAGAGCCCGAAGCTAAGCAAGCACTGGCATGGATGCAGAAGGAAAGGTTAGCCACGAATCCCTAAAGGAAGATGGAGCACCATAACAAGAGGCAGAAATCCACAGATGGGGCTGGCCATGCCCTAAGCACTGACTGTGAATGTGGCTGTTTCTTCTTTGGCAAAGCTAAGGGTTTGGAACAACATAATCAGACATCTTCCAGTCCTCTTCTGGGGAATACGGCCTACATTCGTTACTTGGGTCAAAACTTATCCATGAGACCAGTACATTTCAAGTACAAAGCTTCCTCCATTCCCTGAAAGGCCTGGAGGCCCCCCCATGTCTAGTAAGGTTCCTTATCATTTGCCAAGGGGAATCTGTTCCTAAGGAACACACTCCTGAAAAGGAAGAGCCAGCAACTAGGAAAAGGGTGATGCACTCCTGTTTCTTCTATCTTCATTTCAGTTGATTTGGGCCTTGTCATGGTTTGATCCAGGTGTCCCCACAAACAAAGGAATGTGTTCTGATTGATTGTTCCATCCTCAGCTGATGGCAGTTTGGGTTTTACAACCTCGCTGGAGCTGTGTTGTTGGGGGCGGGTTTATGGGGGTTATAAGCCAGCTTCCCCTTGCCAGTGTTTGGCACACCTTCCTGCTATTGTTTGCAGTCCTGTGGTGGAGGTGATGTCCACCCCTCTGCTCATGCCATCATTTTTCCCTTCCAGGATAGAGTCTTCCCTCAAGTCCTTAAGCCTAATAAATCCATTCCTCCACAAGCCGCTTTTGTTTGGGTTCTTTCTGCACAGCAACTAGAATGCTGACTACAACAGGCCTTCTGGGGATGAGACACCATGTGCCCAGCAGCTCGTCCCAAGCTCTCTAGAGCTGGACACAGCCTCCTGTGTCACTGGGGATTAGGAGGTATTGGTATGGTCACCAGATTCCAATGATTCCCCTTCCTTTGGGGTCTCTAAAATGGCTATTCTGTCCTTTCACTAGGAACACATCATTTTCTCTTTTTAAGTAAATATATTTTGTGACCCTTTGGGGAGACATTAACAAAATAAGAGCAACTGAATAAGATAATTAAAAAGAACTCAGTACCTAAAAGAACTTCCCCTTGGTCACAAGAGGAAGGAAGGAAGGAAGGAAGGAAGAAAGGAAGGAAGGAAGGAAGGAAGGAAGGAAGGAAGGAAGGAAGGAAGGAAGGAAAGAAGGAAGGAAGGAAGGAAGGAAGCAAAGCAGCTGGAATCCACACAGCTGACAGGGAACTTGCTATCTTTAAGAACAACTTCTCTCATGAATTTTCATTTCCCTATTTTGGGGTTTTAGCCGAACTGAAAATTATTTCTGGAAAAAGCATTTCTTATGTGTGGTAACTACTTTCACAAGCATTGTTGGGCCAAACTCTTAAATCTTACAAGAAACACAATATCTACTAATCCCACATTTTTTATAACCCTCCCTATATGGATATCTTATTCTATATTTATATACTATTTTCATCAACATGAGTCTATCGCTGAACATATAATTTGTGTTTTTATATTCCTTTTATTGACTCATTTAGGAATCATTATGCTATCATACACCAAGAATGAAAATACAGATCACACCTTTCCTGTATTAAACCAAAGATTTACAATTCACTGACAACCTTTATCACTGTATGAACATGCTTTATGCGCTAACATTCACTGTAGGCACATTGCTTTCTAATTTTTTGCTTGACTTCTCCACATATCTCTTCGGTCCATATATCTGTCATTTTAAATGGGGCACTACCCTAGTATTGATAAAACACTGTTTAATTAGCCATCTTTCAACCAGTTGTTTCCACACTTTATTATAACCCAGTCAAGCATTTATTTTTACATAAATAAACCTTGCATTTCCTTTTCGGATGAGTTTCTTGGCCTATGATCTCAAATGTGGGATTAGCAGCTTAAAAATCATTATCAGCTCTTTGACTTTTATTATAAATTACCAGGTGGCTCTCCCCAAATGATATTAGCATTTTGCAATGTCACCAATAAAATAGCCTAGCTTTTCCTTCATAGTCTCATTAGTACTGGATTCTTGGGCTTTATTTATCTTGGGGGATTTCAAGAGAATGATATGAAGTCTTTTTAGTTATATGACTCTGACTCATGTTTATACAATGTTCTTTCTGAATCTTAAAAAAATACTTATCGATCACCTGCTACCAGGGGTTTTCTGTGCCTGACAACTCCTGCAACACATCTGGCTGCTTCACAAAGTAGACATTAGAAATTCTTCTCACAAGGTTAGGTAATGCACATTGGTGCCTGGGCTAATATACATTATCAGGATTCCATGGCACTAATCACTGCCCAAGGGTTTCCCATTAGAGCATCCAGGCCCATAACACAATCTTTAAACATCTTTTCAGTTCCTTTTTGTTCCCTTTCTTTTAGGCCCACTCTCCTAAGTCTCCCTATTTACTGGAAGTCCATATCCACACGTGAGGAAAGCACAAATCAGGGTTTTACTTAGGTTTATACTTGTGTGACCGCCATACAGATCAAAGGATGGAGTCTCTGATCAGAGTAAGATCTTTTATTTCCTTGTCTTTTAAAACATATGCTAGCTTTGTGCTTCTGATTCTGTCTAGGGCTGTCCTCAATGCTGTTCAAACAGGCACTTAATAAACCATTTGATCACAGAAGATTAAAACTAGATGTGACATTAGAGGTTGTGTTCCAAACTCTTGAACTTTCTAGATGTGAAACTGAAGCCAGGAAGGAAAGAGATATATCCAAGATCTAACAAGTCAGAGACATTTCTACTATTCTCTGCTGCCCTTGGGTCCAGTCTTTACATGAAACACTTAGTGAGCCATGACAAAAATGGATCTGAGTAAAACAGACAGAGGCCCAGTTAACGATTTATAATCGTCATTTTTATTTTAGAATCTCAAAGTGATGAATGTGAGGAGTTTCTGGCAGGGTTCACCTGTGTCACACACCCCACGACTTCACTACAGCCTTGGTGCTGAGCACACAACATACACACTTCACACTGTACAAGCCATAAAGCCACACATCACCATCCAACACTACCTAAAACACGTCAGCTAACATTCAGAACTATTACACGTAATGAACTGCAGGGTTTTTACGCTATGTACAAAGTTTTACACTCTGACAGAAACAGAAACATTGATTTAATTACCAAAAAAAAAGACCTTTGATATTTTTCTACTCTCATTCATCAGCATGTAAGTATCACATGCTGATTAGGAAAACTTTGAATTTGATTGTGTTAGAATGCTTGTTTTTAAAAGAATGCTTGATTTTAAAAGTTGGAGCTACTGACTTGAGTTCCAGAACCAAAAAAAAAAAAAATCATTACATGGTCCTAAATATATTCTTGCCATTTTTACATTTATGCAAAACAATATTCTCAACATCGATGATTGCAAAATTAAAATATCCACCACCAACCCTAAAAAATATTAAAGTTCCTGGGCTGGAGATATTGCTTATTGGATAAGGCACTTGCCTACAAAGCCTTAAGACCTGAGATCAGTTCCCCAGTGCCCATGTAAAGTCAGATGCACAAAGCAGCACATGCATCTGGAGTCCTTTTGTAGTGGTTGGAGGCCCTGGTGTGCCCATTCTCATTCTCATTATCTCTCTCTTTCTCTATCTGTTTCCCCTTGCAAATAAATAAATAAATAATATTTTTAAAGTATTGAAGCTCTTCCATGCTCTGCAGTATCAAATATTCAGCCAAGATTTAACTCCTTATTTAAAAATAAGCACACTTCATTTTGCAAATTTATATGTATACTAAAGAATTGCCTTAAAAACAATTTATTTAGTACTAGTAAATATTTGATTTGTACTTTTTTTATATGCCTATTGTGGTAGTTTGAATAATGTCCCCCAAGAGAATTTATTATAATTGTGTTTATTAAATTGTTAATTGTCTCCAGGCTTCTGGCTGGAGGAAGTGTCACTTTGGCCTAGCCTCCTGGGGACTGGCCCTTTCTAATTTGGATGCAAAATATTAGGGACAGATATGCAAAAGAAAAGCAGAACCCTGTCTGGCAGTTCTGCATTTTGTGAATTACAGTGAATTACAGTGTGCTTGCTTCTGGAGGGGCCTTTTTCTCTCTCTGCTTGCTTCTGTAAAAGGGAGCCAGCCTTTTTTCCTTAACTTCCCCTGGATCTGATAGTTTCAATAAATACTTTCCTCCCCAAAATTGTGCCTGGTTTGAAGATTCATCCCAGCGAAGTGTGACTGACTAAGACACCTATATACCCAGAATCAAGTAAAATTTTATTAGGTGTGGGGCTGGGGAAATGGCTCAGTTGATAAAATATTTGCCATGAAGTGTTAAGTCCTGAAGTTTGTTTCCCCAGACCCACACATAAAAAAAATCGTGGGAGCTATGACTGTTTTTTTTGTCATCCCAACATTCCTAAGGAAAGGTGGAAGGGAGTAACAGGAGAATTTCCTGGAAGCTCATGGGCCAGGCAGGCTGGCAAGATGTAGTGAACAATGAGAGACCCTGCCTCAAAGGAGGTGGTCCTTGAAGAAGTTAATGACTGACTTCCACATGTGGGCCAGTTCACCATAGATACACACCTGTACACACACACACACACACACACACACACACACACACACCCCAAAAACAATCTTGGGTGAGAAGTGGTCACAAGTGGAAAAATTTAAGAAGTCTTGATATATGTTTTTACATGACTAAGCTTTTACGTAAAAGATACCCACATGCTTAAATGAGTTTAGTTCAAATGACTTTAGTCCTCTGGAGTAGATGGCATAAGAATACAGATGCATGTCTAGGCTGGTGCAGGAGCTGGGGAGGGACCCTGCTGAATCCAGAAATGAAATCAGCTCCCAGATGGGCAGCCTGGGTGATGCCGAAAGGTGTTGCATGAGCTGCCAAGGGAACCTGACCAACGATATCCTGAGAGAGCAGGAGGCATCTTCAAGTTACACCGACTGATGGCCTGAGAGTGCAGAACACACTGCTATATGGCACAGACAAGCAAGTCAAGAAGTGCCCATCTGTGCAATAGTGGCACCCAACCTAGATGGGTAATCAACAGCTGCTAATTGGCTATGAGACCCGCTCAGAGGCAGGGAACCCCTGACGGGTAAGGGGATCCAGGGAAACCTTGAATGGGGACCAAGAACCCCATCTATGTGGGAAAGTCCTCACTAACCACAGGTCCTCAGAAAGGCTACACCCTCCAAAGCTCACCAGCCTAGCAATATCTGTCTCAATTGACCAATAATGATCTCACTCTCTGCTGGAGACTCTATTTGTATTTTTCAGAAAGCAACGTGAACCAGGGACAACCAAACTCCACCAAAGGGACATGACTTGACGGGGGACACCCAAGCAGAAGACCATTCACCTCAAAGTCACCTCTTAGAGCCCTAACACAACCTCTAAGGAAGTAGACGTCAAGCAAAAGAGCTATTCCCACAGCAAGGCAGATAACCTGGGGAAGGACAATAGAGACAGGCACCAAGGGTGCCCAAAATTGTCCAAAATACAAATCTACAGACTCTTAAAAACCTAATAACTATGCAAAATATAAACTCACCCACTATGACTCAGGGAAATTTGCAGAAGAGGGGGCGGAAAGAATGTAAGAGTCATGGGGGGGAGAATAATTAATGCATAAGAGGGAATGTCACCATGGATTCAATGGCTTTATCTAAGAACCTATGGTACTGAGCATGTTGTTGTGTTAATATATGTAATTTTAAGCCAATAAAAACATTTTTTAAAAAAGAATACAGATGCTTGTGGGCTGGAGAGATGGCTTAGCAGTTAAGGCCCTTGCCTACAAAGTCGGATGACCCAGGTTCAGTTCCCCAGTACCCACATATAAATGCAAAAAGTTGTGTGTTTCTGAAGTTTGTTTGCAGTGGCTAGAGCTCTGGTGCACCCCTTCTCTCTCTCTCTCTCTCTCTCTCTCTCTCTCTCTCTCTCTCTCTCTTTCTCTCTCTCTCTCTTTCTCTCTCTCTCTCTTCCTATCCTCTCCCCTACTCTCTCTGCTTTCAAATAACTAATATATATATATATACATATATATATATATGTATATATATATATTAAAAAGAATACAGATGCTTATTTGCTACATGCTTTCTTTTGACTCTGAGATTAGCCTTCAGAACTAATTTGAATGAAACAAATTGTATTGTTTTATTTTGTTTGCTTGTTTGTTTGAAACCATGTCACATGAAACTCAGGCTGGCCTCAAATGCCATATTTATCAGAGACTGACTTGAACTTCTGATCTTCCTACCTTCACCTCCCAAGTGCTGGGATTTCAGCTATGCACCACCACAATCAACTCTGAATTTATTTTTAAAACAACAAAATTAGCACCAAGATACTAAACATCAGACATATGTATTTTAAATCATTAGAAGGGAAACAAAAATATAATCTAGATAGCAAATCAATAGAGAAAAACAAGATTGAAGTATAATTTTTTAAATGAAAATGATCAAATTTATCACCCATGATGACAAATGTGACAAGTTTTAATATCTCTATCAGAGACAGTATCTCAATGCTCAACTCTAAGTTGTTTGTAAGGCGGGCCTAAACCCAAATGACTCAAATTTAAAATGAACAGAGAATAAAATGCAATTAGAAAGTATGAAATTGAATAAGGTTCACTCATTTTAATGTTTTTAACTAGAGAAGTTTTATCATTTTCTTAAGACTAAAAAAATAAAGTTCTACCAAAATACTTTGGCTAAACTAATGGAAATCATTGGTTACTTCTCACACATTAATGTGTGATTATACTGCAAATTGGTCATCTTCTAACTGGGTTAGACTCTTGGTTACTCCTTTATATTACTTTTCTCTATTATAAGTGGGTGGGGGCAAAGTCTAAAATGAATACAAGCCACAGCTAGCCAGATATGGTGGTGCACATCTTTAATCCCAGCATTGGGGGGGGGGCAGAAATAGGAGGATCGCCATGAGTTCAAGTTGAGCCTGACAGTACATAGTGAATTCCAGGTCAGCCTGGGCTAGAGTGAGACACTAACTCAGGAAAAAAAGCCACAGCTTCTCAAATGAGTTCAGGATCCAGAAAGCTAGCTGCAGTCCAATCCATCTCTGTGACAAGCGAATCACAGGAAAGGTATAAGGGGAGGAATCTCAACCTTCCATCATCTCTAGGCCCTTGACCCTGATGATTTTGATTGTTTTCTTCCCAGGACTGGATAATGTTTAACTGGAAGACAGACCATGTCAATTTTCTTTCTTAATCTGTGCTCTCCAACTATCATAAAGAGGGACTATGTTAAACTTTTTTAAACCGATAATGCAGTTTGGTTATCTGCTTGCTCATAATTCTGTCCTACAAAAACATAAGTTTGCCAATGTTAGAAAAAGGATCGTGTCATGTACTCTGGAATAATTCTGAATGAGAAGTTCTGAAAGGATTTCAAACAAAAGAAGTCTCATGAAAATAGGTTCCCAAAGTGCCTTCATAGAATTATTTTGCATTTAATTTCATTTACATATTTTGGCATGTGACCATATCTTCAAATAAAACTGCATTGATTTATGTTAACATGTCATTTATTTAATACCTGGAAGAATTATAGTACACTTTTTAAAGTGTCCTAAAAAATCATTATATGCTATATTCCAACACAGTTAAATTGAGATTCACCCTCATGATGATGATGAGAAAATAAGTCAGATCTTTCAGAAAGCTCTGCATCTCTGAAATGTGCATGCTAAGAGCAATAATACAGAGGACTGTGAATGTAAGGTTGGCATATAGATATAAAAGATCTTTAGTAATCCTGGAATCCACATCCCATTCTCCTAGAAACCAGGCTAAGACTTTGCATGCCCAAACTCTGACTTTTACCTGGCATCTGTGACTGTCCTCTACATCCCTCCCTCCTACTGCATTTTCTTCCACACTGAACTCTATCTCTTAACAAAGGAAAATTTTAAGAATGGAGGACAGGTGACCAAACAGACAAATCTCATTCACATTTAGCAAACAGAAATATACTGAAAGTTTCCAAAACATCACTGTCTTGGGGATACCTAGAGTCAGTCTCTTCCTCGGTAGCTCACAGATTACCTCTCCAAGATTAGAAAACAAAACCAAAAGAAGAAAAAATAATATGGATATCCCTATGATCTATAATTTGGAAGAACCTGGCCCCTGAGAAGACATGCATAGGGAAAGGGTATCTTATCAAAATAAGCCGATCCACCTCAAACAGGAATTATGGAAGTCAGGTGGAAGTGCAGGTGAGGGAAGACGTGGGAGATGGGGGTACAGGGACCATCAAAAAAAGCACAGATATGAGATATCATGGTGGAGTTTAGAACTTGTAAGGAGCTGGAGTTGCAGAAACGTGTGGGGACCAGTAATGACCAAGTCAACAGAGAAGGCTGGAAACCATCACCAAGAGGAAAAACACATCCCCAAAGCAATGAGACTACTAAAGGAATGTAAGCGAGAAAATGAAATGGTCACATACATGACATGCTTAACTCAGATCATTCTGGATCTGAGATGAAGCAAAGCCAGACAGGTAACAAATAAAGGAGTAGAACCAACAAGAAGGCTCCAGAAGTTACTCAACTAATACAAGTGGGTCTAACCTTAAGAAAGTTAGTGCCAGGCAAGGGACAGGCTGAAGAGACACTCATTTTTTTTAAATCATCTTTAAATAGTTTATCACATTTATATCATATTAATAAAATTGTCCTGTCTTCAGACTCTGAGCTTTAAGGAATAATGACTAAATATTGATACTGAAAAGTAAAGCATAGGCCAGTGAAGTTACTTGAGAGGCAAAATGAATTGCACCAATTTTTAGTAAGAGGTAATAAAATGTAGTGTTTAAAGTACCAGATAGTCCTGGACTCAAGTCCAAGTTTGGCCACATGAGTCCTTGGGCACGTTTCCCTTTTCATTTTCAGTTTGCTTCTTAAAACAGGAGAATAATGTTTTTTTTTGTTATTTAAATACTAAATGTCGCCCAAAGATCCATGTGCTAAAGGTTTGGTCCCCAGATGCTATGATGTGATAGAGCTTTTAAGAGGTGAGTCATTAGATAAAATGACATCTACCTGTATTTCTAGGGGAGTGAGAATGGTTGTATGTTGATAAATGCTTGACAGTCAGAGATGGTCAATGGAAAAACGTGTGCACAACTCCAACTATGCGGATTATAAACACTGATATAACCAATGTGTGATGCACAATTTGTGAATAATAAAACATAACATTGTTATCCTAAATTCCAATAGCCAATTGATTTGCCAGCCTATGTTTGAAATTAATGAACAAGCGTGACCCTAATGTAGATGTGGCTGATCCTTTCATATTGAGGAACAATATGAAATTCAAGCAAGATTCAAAAGTGACTTTGCTAAACCTGGTAATTGTTTTTCTGGTGATTGTTTTTATAGAGTTCATAAAATTTTGTGTTATGATGTCATGTTGTATACAGAAGATGCTATTCATTTTAATATTTAATATTCTTTATCATTTTCTTAAATCTAGATAACAAAATTATACTTTCATGAAGTAACTAGACCATTGTGGCTAACTTTAAGCTACAGCATAATTACTGCTTAACTGAGATTGTGTGAGAAATCCACAGTAGCACACCTGCAAGCACTATTTCTCCTATGCAGTAATATCCACTTCACTGTTGCCCAGTTATAGATTCCTTCCCAGTTCCTTCATTAAGAACACTGAGACAGGCTGGTGAGATGGCTGAGCAGTTAAGACAGTTGATTCCAGTGCCTAAGGCCCCGGCTTCAATTCCCCAGGACCCATATAAGCCAGGCCCACAAGGTGGTGGCCCTGGTGCACTCTCTCTCTCTCTCTTTCTCTCTCTCTCTCTCTCTCTCTGCTTGAAAATGAATAAATAAAATATTTTTAAAAAAAGAACACTGAGACAGATAAGCCCATGCCTGCCAAACTTCACATAATATAGTTGGTGTTTTACTGTTTAGGGATCTTAAGTATCCATGTTTATGTCCTGAGAAATTTATAATAATTTATAATTCCAATTAATAAATTTATAATTTCAATTAAGCTTTACTGTAATTCTATGGAAGATGTCATTCTATACTATAATTGAGCTAGTTCTTAATGGCAACCATTTTTTAAAATGAAGTTTATATACTTAAAAGTGAGTAAATTGTGTTTCAAAACAAACATATTAAATAATTAAGATTCATAACTTCCTACACGTAGTGCTGTTTTTCTCTTTGTGACTTTTAAGTTAGTCAATAAGTTTTTCAAAAAGCCAGCTCAGAGATGGTTAGCCTGTGTAGTTCTAGAAGGTGTTACATGAGCTATCAGGGGAAATTGGCCATCTATATTCAGAGAAAGCAGGGGACACTGCTATCGGCAGAGACCAGCAAGGCAAGAAGTGCTCTTCGGTACTATAGTGGTGCTTAACCTAGGTGGGTAATCAATGGCTCTCTGATTGGCTAAGATAATTTATTTCCTCAGTGGCAAGAAACATTTAGCTGCAGCTGAGATCCAAGGCAAATTCTTATGGAGACCAAGAATCAGGATACCAAGGGGAAGCCCCCACTAACTATGGGCCTACAGAGAGGCTATATCCATTAATATCTCACCAAATTAACAATGTTTGTCGCATTTCACCTATTCTGAACTCATTCTCCATTGGAGATTTTGTTTGTATTTTTTTCAGAAGGCAGCAAGAACTGTGGACAACCCAGTTCTACCAACAAGATCTGAGATGATGGCTGACTCCCAGGCAGGAGATGAACCACCCCTAGCTCACCATCTAGGGCCCAAATGAAACCACAGAGGAAGGAGCAAGATGAGCAAGAGAGCTGCTTCCACAGCAAGTCAGACAACCTATGCAAGGTTAATGGAGAGAGACACTGAGGCTACTCAAAATAATCCAAAGCAGAAACCCAGAGACACTTAAGATCTCAACAGTAAAGCAGACTTAAAACCCACCCAACATGGCTCAAAGAATTTTGTGGAAGAGTGGGCAGAAAGATTGTAAGAGCCATGAGGAAGGGATATCCAGAGGCATTGCCTCCCTCAAAAAAAAAAAAAAGAATACTAGGCTATCCATGGTCCCCTACCACAAAGACTGATATCCAGCTGACTGGGGATGTGGGGGCAATGAGGAATTGGGGATAACAACTCATTGTTGGCCCACTAAACAATGTAACTCATTATGGACAATTTAAAAAAAAAAGCTGGCTACTGCTTGCACAATTCATAGCCCTCCATCCCATGGAGAGTTCCAGCAATCCCATTGAGGAGGGCCTTCAGTGGATTGAGGGCAGGGAGGAGGGAAATGGGGTACCAACACAAGACTTGTTCATACAGTATTTCTACATATTAACAATATTTTTTAAAATGAAATTATTTCAACATAGTAAGTTATTCAAAGTACGTAAGTTTGGGAGAAGGTATAAGTGGACTTAAAATATTACAAACCCCCTGCTTTACCAAGAAGTGGTAAAAATACTAGTTTATATTATTTTTAATAAGTCCAAGTTGAATGGTGTGTCCTCACTAAGGTAAGTACTATAGGAATTAAAACAGCATGTAACCTAAAAGCACTAGAGGGACTGGAAGAATTCTGGGGGAAAGGAAAATCTCCTATTGAAAATAAAAAGACGAGAAAAAATGAATAAGAACAGGTAAGGTAAGGAGAAACCTCATAATAAACTATCATAATAAAATGTTAGATGAAATCCAATTTGAAATTTCATTAGAAACAAAAAGATATCTTAATTAGAAGACAAAGATTAACAGATGACATAAAGCAATAAAATTTAACTATGGCACTTTCAGAGATATATTGAACGTAAAGATAGAGTGTTTGACAGTAAGGACAAAACAAGATACACCACTATAAAAACTGACCAAAAGGAAACTGGGAGCCATAATCACAATGGAGTTTAAGAGAAAAAAATCGTTGTCATCAGACAAGTATAACAATTATAAATTTGTATGCATCAAATAACATAGCCTTAAAATACATAAGACAAAAAGTTAAAGAACCTAAAGGAAGAGATAGTAATATTAATAATTCATAATTACAGATACTTTAATCTACCTCTCAGGGACTAATGATAAATAAATTAGAAGAAATATGTGATGATATAAAAGTTTTGTGCAAAACCATTCTACTCTTTTTACCTTCTTTATATCCTTAATTTATGAAGCATATCTAATAAGAAGGCGACCCATCGTGTTTTATATTGATTGTTACCATTAACATCTGCAAACATTATACCATAAAACTGTATAATACACATTACTTTTAAGAATAATAGAGTGTATACAAAAATTGGCTACATTCAGGGTCAGAAAGCAGGTCTCAACACATCTCTAAAGACTAAATTTTATAGAGAGTGGGTTCACTGAACTAAGCAAAATTAAGCCAGAAATCCATTAACAGAAAGATAACTGAATACCCTCAGGTGTTGGGCATTAACCAATGAACTTTTAAATAATTCATGAATCAAAACATATTTAGAACTTAATGGTAATAAAAATATAAGTTCTTTCAGAAGGAAACTTCTAAGCTAAGACGAGTCACTGAAAGTGATAAAGTGTCTGCTCCCTCTCAATGATGTTCTGACCCGATAGATCTTTGTCATTTAATACATCACTCAAGCCTGTGCTCAAGAAGGGACATCCACATGACCCTAGGTCTAAGAGGCATTTTGAAAGAAGTAGTCAGATACTTTATATCTGTGTCCTGGACAACTACCCCGCTGGATACAAGGATTTTCTATTTTATAGTAAGAGAAGGCATCATGAACAATTTGCTCAAGACCCTTCCTTTTTCTTGCACTGCCTAGTTTTACTCTGCCAATGGTAGGAATCCTGTCTCACTTAGACTGGGAGGGTCACTCCTTAGTCATGTAGACCCTCTGAAATTCTATATTCTTCTATCACCTCTGTTTCTGATGTGCTCAGGACTATTATCTGGGCTTTTAACTGATGAAGAGCCCTTCCCTGGTGTTTTACATTATACACATAATACCCACAACCATATTCTAGGTTGAAAACAATTTGTGTTTATCAAAAATGAAGACCTCCACAAGCTATTAACTTCTACCAAACTGCGGATGTGCTTTCATGCACTTCCCATGGCTTGTGGAAATCAAAAAGTACTTAGAATATTGTTGCAAATATACTATTTAAAAGATGGTTTTACATTTTCTAAGAAATACAACAATATATGGACTGGAGTAACATCAAGTGTGTTAACACATTTCTCCAAATCTCTGTGATTTAAAACAACAAAAGTAGTGTCTTTGCATCACGGTTTCACACAGTTAATGGTGTTTGCAGTTTCCTCCAAATGACAAGTCAAAAAATCAGGATGCTCTTATCCTATGTTTTTGTCGTCTTCTTCTTCAGCATCAATGTGGTGTCATCCAAGCAGCAGAAGAAGCCGAGGAGCACAATGGGAAATCGAATCAGATACTTAACACTCATAGCTTAGGAATGATCCATGTCAGCTCCACTCATCTCCATTGACCAGATCATTACATGATCCTGCCTAGAGGCAGAGAGGTGATGGAGTACAGTCTCCCATCCCAATATAAAGCTCCTGCACCTGCAATTTCAACCAGGAATGAGTCAAAGATATTTGAAATGGTTGTATCATTGCTGATGTATCCTATGTTCTTAACACTATGAAGTTTGTCCACTGTTTGGACATTTTTGCTTGCTGTTATTCCTTAAACATTAAAGGGTAATAACTACTTACAAAGCATTGGCGTTGGGTACTAGAATTAACCCTGTGATTATGTTATACACACAGGGGAAGATATACAAGTATGGTCTCATTTTATATAAGGGACTTGGACATTCATGGAAATGGGTATCAGAGGGAATCCGGGATTCCATCTCTGGTGGACACTAAGTGGCTGATGCATAATTTTTTCCCAGTGATTAAAAAAAAAGTGATCTGATCTCTTAAGTATATCTCACTATGTCTACTTCAAATCTGTATCAAAACACTCAGTCAATTAAGGAGGAGGTAAAGAAATGAAAACTCATTCACTGACTTCAAGTACCACATTTAATGCCAAGAGCATTACATATATTGAGTTTAAACAGAAAGAAAATGAAACACACACCATGCTCCTTAACA
>PVHP010015025.1:0-38031 GCA_004024765.1 Zapus hudsonius
TTGGGCCAGGAAGACTGGGATGAGTACTAAGATATACAGGATACCTTGCCACAAGGACTAATACAGACAGCCCACAGAGGAGGATATACAACTGATCAGGGATGGGGAGGGGGGGAATTGGGGAACTCGGGATAACAACGCATGGTTTACCCACTAAATAATGTAACTCATTATGGACAATAAATATATATTAAAAAAAAATGCTACAGAAATGCTTCCTTTCTTAGGAGGTAGGTATCTAAATCTCTTTGAGTGTGACTAGTTTAGCATTCCGGACACTTCTCAATCACTTCAAATTGAACCAGTGTTTTCTTCAGAATCTATGCATACATTCTGGTTAATGATCATTTCTCTAGACATTTTATCTATCATTATGAACTGACACTTTTCCCTCCATTCAAATTGATAATTGCTTATTTTCTTATTTGGAATCATCAAATACCCCTTTCTGCATAAACAGCCCTTTTGCAGTTACCTTCTTGTTGCTGGAGCTGACACAGGACGGGAAGCAACATATGGGAGGAAAGGGTTTATCTGAGGATTACAGATTCCAGAAGATTCATCATGGGAAAAGAAGCTGGCTCATTTCATCACACACCCATAGCAGAGAGACAAAAAGTTCAGCCAAAGGCCAAGTTGAGCTGGTTTTCCACACACCCTAAGCCTGGACCCAAGATTTAGTACCTAGTGACATACCTACTCCACAGGGCTCCACCTGCTGAAGACTAAGTAGAAAGCTTAATCTTAATCAAAAATACACAACACTATGGGGACACTACATTCAAATCATACACATCACTGCAACTTCTGAATTCTGCTATCTTAACTGATGCCATTTCTTCTTTTCCATACTCAAAAGTTTAGGCTGTTAGAATATTTTACAGTTTGTTATATTCAGCTTTGCATTGCTATGACGGAAATACCCAAGATTAGCATAAACGAGGAAACCATTTACTGTTTTGAAGGTTTCAGTCCATGGTCACTTGTCGCCATCGTTTCTGGGACTGTTGGTGAGGCAGAATATTTCATAAAAGTGCATGGCAGAAAAAATGTGCTTATTTTGAGGTGGCCACCAAGCAGAAAGAGAGAAAGGGTCGAGAGTCTCAGTGTCTCCTTCAAGGAAATGACCCACCCAATTTCTCTTCCTCGGTCCCCCACCTTCTAAAGATTCCACCACTTCTCAATATTGTCACAGGCTGATGACCAAGCTTTTGTTTAGCACGTGGGTCTTTCAGCAATATTAAGATTTGGTCCTTGACTCCAAAAAGCTCATGCCAATTTCACAGTTTAAATTGCATTTCATTCATCTCCCAATTGTTCCCAAAGACAACTGCTCCACCATTACTCAAAGGTCCAAGTCTAAAATCTCCTCCAAGGCTCAAGGCAAACACAGCCATTGATTTGCATAAAATTAAATAGAAAGTTACAAAATTTCAAGATACAGTGGTGCAGGATATAAACATAAGAATTACAAATGGGAGGAGTAGGGCATAGAAATAAAAAACAAAAAAACCTCGGGCCTCAAACCAACTGATTAGCTAGACAATGATTAATTTCTGGAGCTGATATGAATTCAAGACAGCTGGGGAGCCTTGTCTCTGTGGTATTGCTGCCAGTTGTCTGCAGAGGCACTGTTTTGGTCAGGTTCTGCAGATTTCAACCTAAAGGAAGAAACATTTCTTTAGGCGCACCGTTTCAGGTATTTCAGTCCTGGTCAAACAAATTCCTTGTTTTATGTTCACTGAAGAGAGGAAACATCATAGAAGGGAACTCAGGATTGGACAGCACTGCTCACTGCTTTTTAGCCAGGACAGGGGAAGAGGGAAAGAGAGGCCAAGATCTCAGTATGTTTTTCAAATGCATGCATCCAGCAAGCATCCTAATTTCCTTTCACTAGGCCCTACCTCCTAAAGGTTCTGATATAATTCCAAACTTGTCATCAAGCCTTTACCATAGAGACCTTTGGGGTCATTTAAGACCATGCCTTTGCACCCTGATTTGGTTTTCCTGATTCTTGCATAGATACAAAATCAGGCAGAGCATTTAAATAATGTCCCTGTCATGATGAAATTATTTGGATAGTTCATTCTGCCCTTGAAGATAAAATTATTACAATGGTGCTATGTTATTGAAATTTGGTAGTAACTGGGATGATTTGAATAGATGAGACCAGATCATTAGTGGAATAATGCTATTGCTTCTGAGTGGGTTAGGTCCCTTGGCCATGTTGTGTGTTCTCTTGCTCCAGCCCCCTGTCTCTTTTGACTGGGGATGCTCTCAACTATGTTAGGGTTCAGCAAGAAGGTCCCCAGGTGTAAGTGTTTGATCTTAGACTTCCCAGCCTCTAAGAGCTATGAGGGAAATTTTTACCTCATTTATTAATTACTTAGTTTGTGCTGTGCTGCTTAGTAAGAGAAAAGAGTTTAAGATACACTCATCATCTGAGTCTAGTTACATCCCTCACCCTCAGTTCTCCGTGTTGTCTCTTCCTAATTCTCTGTCAACTCTACCAAACCTTTTCCAGCTTCGGGAATACTTTGTTTCCAAACTTGCTTGTTATATCTTTCTCCTTCATCATCATTCATCCTTTGTTTTAGGGCTCTAAGTAGGGCCATAATGCATACATAATGCATTCATACATGCATGCATGCAACAAGAACTGATTTATGTGATCTTTGAGGCAGAGATGTCCCAAGATCTATAGAAGGCAAGTTGGGACACAGATAGCTGTGTGGCCATTCTGGTCAAAGTCTGAAGGCCCAAGTTAGGGCAGTTGATATAATGTCTAGTCTAAGTTCAAGGGTAAAGGCAGGAGGAAACTGATATTCCACATAGAAAATAGTCAGGTAGAATATTCTTCCTTATGCCATCATTTGTTTAGATCATTAGATGAGGTCCATCTCTCTGAGAAGGCCAACGTACTTTCTAATTCTGCAGATTCAAATGCTTACCTCATCCAACGTCAAAATACTCAGAATGCTGAAGCAAATCACCAGATACTAAATGGTCCAGTGAAATTGACATGAAGAACACACATAGCCTCCTAGTTATATTATGAACGCACCCTTCTCTAGTATAAGTTACATGACCTCCATCCAAGTCCTGAGGAGGTTGCATTCTTGGGACCTTACCTTTTCCCACAGTATGGGTCTACCTCTGTCATAGAATTTGCTACACTGCATTCTCAATGCTCACTTATTCCACTCCAATCAAGTCACTATACTCAACTCCCATGTTTTCCTGCCCTTGCTTTCCTCTGTAATTCCTCACCTAGAAGTTAGGCTTTGGCACTTAAGAGGTGTTCCATAAATGTTTTTTTTATGCATGAGCTATTCCACTGACCTTTAACTGGAATCCTTACCAGCATTAAAACAATATAATTATTTTGGCTTATTTGCTTATATAAAGCCAATGTTTACTCCTGGCTAATTATGGTTGAATATATATATATATATATATATATATATATATATATATATATATATATATATATATGTGTGTGTGTGTGTGTGTGTGTGTGTGTGTGTGTGTGTGTGTGTGTGCATGTGTGTGCGTGTGTGTAACAATATTCAACTTTCTGGTTTCATTAGCATTCCTCTGGGATCTATACACTAAACCTACTCAATCCAGGGTTTGGATATTTTATGCTGATTACAGCTGTGGCTACCTTGTTAGAATTCTCTTTGTTGCTCTCCACAAGGGAAAAGAATGTTTAATTTAGCTGTTTCAAACTAGAAAGTAGTATATGAAAGGGAAAGAAGCTTTGGAATAAAAAATGGCTGGGATTAAAAGGCTAGTGCTGTCCTGCCTTTGTTTTTGCCTTATGTACATCAAGTGCGCAGAAAACAACCTGACCCAAAGTAAGCTGAAGGACAGCTAGTGGGTGAATTTTAATATGGTGCAAAATCATAGGAGCCAAATGGCTAGTTTTTTATATAAAGGTAATTATCATTATAACAGTTTTTAGGCTTCCAGGTGAGTTAGCATCTCAATTTGAGGACTGAGTCATTGCAAAATTAACATGTATTCTATTTCTTGTTTTCATAGCAACAAAATGTTTGTGAATGTGTTTATATGTTCAAAGAACTTGCTCCATCCATTCACACACTTTCTTCCTTTGCTTTCAAGTCCTTTCTATGCATCAGATACCATGATCTGGTTTACATACCTTATTTTATTTTATTTTATTTTAATAATGTATTGTTCCCATGTGAAAAGGGAAATTAGTTTCATAAAGATTCCAAACCATGTCCAAGCTCATAGAGCTGAGGAGTTACAAAGCCAGTACTGGTTTCTGGAATTATGTGATACTGAAGTCTAGTCGGCCTAACAGCACAGTTTTAAAACACCTGAATGACATCTGTGCCAATTAAAAGGTAATTCCTTTTTCCTTCTTATCTACAGGATGCTGCAGCCTTTGTATTTGTATGCACGGACACAGCATACATGACATTTGAGGACTTGCCCAGGACAACCTAAGGGCACTTCTAGAAGGTGCTGTGAGCATGCTCTTACTGATGTTGGCTCCTTCCTTCCAACAACAGCTTCTTTCCTGACCACACATGGACCTTCACTCACACAAGGACAGGCTAGAATTTTGACATGGCCACCACAGAAGATGTTTTTCTCCTGGATAGACTTTGAATTTTTATTTTTCTTTATTTTTTTTGTGGCAGGGTCTCACTCTATCCCAGGCTAGCCTGGAATTCACTCTGTAGTCTCAGACTGACCTCAAACTCACAGCTTTCCTACCTCTGCCTCCCAGTGCTGCAATTAAAGACTTTGAACTCTGAATTTCTCTGGAGTATTGATGAAGGGAAGGTTGTCTTTTCTTCACCTTTCAGAACAGGACAAGAAAAGACCTACCTGGTTCCATGCAGTTAAAGAGAAGATGCCAGGAAGAACCTGACCCATTTGCATGGATAACTTTTCTCATTGTTGTGACAAAATATTTGAGCAAAAGAAGCTTAAGGGAAGAAGGAATTATTTTGGCCCATGGTTAATAGGATACAGTCTCTCATGGCAGGGAAACCATGGCAGACTTCATGAGACAGTAGTATGTGCCTGGCACTCCTTGCATTTCGGGGAAGACCAGAAAACAGAACAGGCTACTTGGGCATTGCTCCTGTCTCTTTTTTTATTCAATGCAGGATCCCAGATCATGGGATGGTGCCACCTGTATCCAGGGTGAGTCCTCTCTCCTGGGATAAACTTCTCTCAAAATGCCCCAGCAGACATGCCCAAAAGTGTGTTTCTGAGGTATTCCAAATACAGTCAAGATAATGAAGATTAACCATCATGCTTTCTGTCGCAGCTCACTTCCATATAAACTGAGTTTCCATATCCACTTTCTCTCCTCAGTCCTTACACAGATAAATCCTTCCACTAAACCTTCAGTCTGTCCTTCTTCCCAGATTCACTTTTCTCCACATTCTCTCAGCAGTGCTTTTCTTTCATTGTGATTACTGCCCTTTTCTTTCTCTTCATTTTTCACAAGATTATTTTCTATTTTATAATAAAAATAACTAAAAATATTCAGACATTCCTTTGATTTTGCCTTTAGTACCATGATTACTTTTTTTAGGTGCAAAACTCTTAGTCCTAGGATGTACATGTATATTAATTCTCCTATTGCCTATGAAATTCTACAATTATACTTTGTTAAAATAACTAAAAATATTTTGATTGATTTTAAAATCATCAATTGAATTGCCTATACAATCTTATCAACTAACTAAATGGTAATATTAATTTTATTGTTTTAAAATAGATACTTTATATCATTTAACACACACACAGACACACACACACTTCTTTAACCCATATCAAGTTTATAATAAACTACTGGCATGAAGAAATATTTTTCATTTCTCGTTCACTTTTGAAAGAACTTCAAACACTTGTTTTGTACATAATAGACTCTCCAGGAAATAAGGTTGTCAGACAGTGTAGCAAAATATTTGATTGTTTTAGCTTCAAGAAGTGAAAAAAGTTATTTAAATGTCACTGTTTTGTAAAGGGTTTTTTGTTTCTCAATTCTGTTATTTGTTATTATTCATTTGTGAATGCACACATAATACATGCAGTGAGTAAGTTTTCTGGAAGCATAGCTATTTTGAATAGATGTCATCCTTAATTTTATTGCTCCATATTTACAATAAAGTTTAACATTGTTTGCCTACATGCTTTGCAGATTAACATCCTTTTGTTTAATTTTTTTTTGTTTTAAGCAATGCAGAAATATGTCTTTGGCAAAAGTGATTTAATGTCAATTATCTTAGTTTCCTGGGTCTTTTTGTGACAAAAATATGGCAACATAGGCAGGCACATAAATTATATAATGAAGATACAAGTTTAAGCTGCAACTATAAAGTGTGGACACTTGATTCTTAGGCCTGTTAGAAGTAAAAGTTTAAACCATCATTTATTTTTCATGCTTATTGATAGTTTAAAACTATTTATTTATTTCTAGTTATTCAATTTCTTTAAAAAGAAAAATGATCCTTGAAATTATTCAAGGTTAAAATTTAAACCTACTCCAATATTGTTTTATTTAGAAATCTTAATCATTTCTAAGGGTTTAATTTACTCAGTTGTATAAGGGTTGACTGTAAAATATATATCCAGGTCATCTAAGACATGAAATAGTCAGATGGTTGCCAGGCAACAGATATCAGGTTGGCTGATGTGTGTTTCTAGGCAAAGCTTATGGTGTAAAAAGAAGAACAAATTACATGATACCTGCATTCTTGCTATTATGCTTTTAGAAAATAAAGTTGTATTTAGGAAAAAAATATCTTGACATTTATTATGCTCATCATCCTTTCTTCTAAATGTCAGAACTATATCATTTGATAGTTAAGTGATAAGGGTACAGTAAATTAAAACGACAGATGACATTTTATTTCTTATGTGGTCTTAGATAGGGGCCTTTCACATAATCATGTTTTTGTATCTTGTCTTTAATTTAATTAGTTTTCCAAATTCATTCTGATTGAGATGAAGCCACAAGTCAAAATTAATTGAAGCATAATTAATTTGAAATATACACATTTCATTCCTACTGAGGACTAGAAAGTAAAATGACTTCAATTATGTGACTCAGGTACAGTACCAAAACAAGTCATGGATGATAGGAATGATGTTGAGAACTCTGTCTTAGAAGTCTAGCAGGATGCCCTTTCTTTGTAGTGATTTCAAAATATTACTGCTACATCTTATTCCACTAATTTAAATCGTCTCATGTATATTACACTAGTGCATTTGTACGATAACAAAGACAAAGTTTATTGTGATGCCCATCCCAAAATTATGAGCATAAACTATGTTTGCTACTTTTCCTCCTGATTTTAACAATTCTTACTCTCTGATATAGAAGGAAGGGGTAGGTGAGCATTTTGGTTTGGGTTAATGTTTGGGTTGATGATTATGCAAAGCAGATAAACCCAAGACAAGATATACAGAGCCATTCAGTAGAGGTCTAAAAAACAAAAATATTGCTTGGACATGTCTTTTTAGAGCAAAATTTGACAGATATAAATTCTATTCCCAATTAAGAAGTTGTAGCAAAAGTCATTGAAATGTACTCTTGATTAGTTTTTTTTTTGCAGAAATTTTAATAGAACTAAAAATATACACTTTTGTAATTGTCTTTAATATTTCACAAATTAAGAGATTTTTTCAGTAAATTTCAAGTATTTAGCATTAGAAGAAAAATCTAGAAGATATATATGTATATATATACAAATTCAGAATTTTTACATAGGCAAATTTGTACAAATTTCTATCTGAAATTATTATTCTGATTCATCTTTGCTCTCTATTAGAAAATATAACCTAAGAGAATTCAGTCAAAATAAAATATGTCTGTTAGATAAGACAGATGTGAAAATAAAATGCACTGACAAAAAGGCAACTGAATACACTGGCATCAACACTTGTTTTTAAACTAAACAAAACATCTATTTACATATGCTTGCATTCTGGACTCATTTTTCCAAGCAGATATCTGTTTAGATGTTTCAGACTTCAATACTTGAGACCAGGACTTACCACTTGGGAAAAATCATCCAAATAATGTTACTTCACTTCACTTTATGGTTTACATATGTTAAATAAGGATGTAACCATATTTGTGATAACATATTATAAAAAATATTATTGATAGTAAAAATAGATTAAGAAGCACTACCTATTATGAATATGTATAGCATAAAGAGAAATTGTATTGTACATATTCAAAGTGTCAAAACAGGTTTTAGAATACACAACCATATTTTTATTGTAGTGTTTTTTTTGTAGATATTAACAATATTGCCAGAAGCTTGTGAGATCATCCCATTTGGAAAGTCAGGATTGGTGACAGATAAGAATACATGCACGAAGGAGATGCTGCTTTCAAAGCTATAGCTCTTGAGCTATTATGCTCAATTTCTTGTTTCTTTTTGGACATCCAGAAACGGAGGCATGTCTGGGTACAACTTGGTTTCATTAAAATCAACAAAAGCAATGTAAAGAGTTACTACAAATGCTTGATGCTTTAATGTGCACCTATAAGGCAAGTTTGAGAATCAGTTGGGTTTAAGCACCTTTTTCATTGCTTTTAGAGGTCTTCCACAATGAAGCACATGTGAATCCAGTGTGTCCCCGTGCAAAGAATAGAAGCAAGTCATTACATAAACCTTATTCTTTCTCCATTAATTTGGTACTAACTCCAGTGCTCTGTATTTAAATAATGAATTTTGTTAATATTGGAAGTGCATCTTGTGGTTCAACTTCCGCCAAGTCTTTCGATCACTGATTATTTCATTCTTCCCCTTATTCTCTCAATGAGACCTTCATGATATTCTGTATAGGTAACCAAGAAATTCTGAGCACATATATGTCTTTTGTTAACGTGGAATATGATTGTGGAACTGTGCTTGGCCAATTGCCTCATGGCTTTCATTCCAGTTATCTCATAAAGCTTACTTTAAGGAAGCCATTCTTCACTCTGTACTCTCAATCCCTATTTGGACAGCATCTGCTAGAAGCTGTCTGCATATCTATATTGAGAGCACAAATTCAGGGACTATGGAGATGATGACTCAACAGCTAAGAAAGAGCACTTGTCAAACAAGTATGAGGACCCGAGGAAGGCCTGTGACCACATGAGTTCAATGTACCAGCACCCACATAATGAAGTGGGTGTGGTTCCAAATTTTTATGACCCTAGTCCTGTGGGGGAAGGAGACAGAAGAATGGCTGGGCTCAAGGAAGCCTGTGGATGAGAAATAGAGGAAGATGCCAATGCTGTCCTTTAGCCTCTGCATGCACCTGCTTGGGATGCTTGTATACGCATATACATGACTACACCCACCCACCCACCCCCCACAAACTACACATATACACACAAATCCATTGGTACAGACAAGAGTTCAACTGCCAAACCTGACTTGGAATAGTTTAGGTTGGATCCTGGCATTGTTAAGATTGCTCTAAACTGGAGCTTTGCTTAACTATAAAGAGGGAATAGCAAAAAAAAAAAATGTTCTCAGAAGGAAATTTAAGTGAAAAATTATGATGCTATTAATTTTGCTTGCTATATTTTTTGTGTTTTTTGCTTGCTTTGATTTTGAAATGAATTTGATTATATTATAATTATACCAGCTAGTAAGTGTAAAACATAATTAGAAATTCCACACTAGAAAAGCTTTTGGGGCGGACTAGCCATGGAGTCTCAGGGTGCTCTATGGGAAGAAAAGAAATTCTGCTGGGAATTAGAGAAGAGAACGTCCTACATGGTAAACACTGTCTCATTTAATACATATCACCCAGGGAGTAGGGAGTGTCATTTTAAATTTTTATCTTTTTATTAAAATTTTCTTCATTTAAAAATTTTAAAGGAGAAACAAGAAACTTCTAGGAGTTATGTAGCATATAAAACATTTTCAACTGGTAGCCAATAAAGGGGAGATTGGAACTCACCTGTGTCTACCTAGTAGTCTTGAGTTAGCGGTGACTGGCCTACCTGATACTGGAAGGTTAGTGGCACCTGTATCAGGAAGCCCATTGTTACCTTTCTCATTTTATAGCTTCATGGGAGGTGTTGAAAAATGTGCCCTCAGTGATGTAGTCTCAATCTTAGAAAATTATGTATTTATAAACAATTATAAGCTATATATATGTGATAAATTTATAATTTATATCAGTATTATCTAATCATAGACATTAAATTATACATAATTTCATGTTATAACTATTAATTTATGAAAATTCACTCCAATCTTAATTTATTTATTAAATATCATTAATAATAATTAATAAATAATTCTGAGGTAGGTATTCAGAAATAATCTATGTTCACTTTAATAAAAAACTACTGCTAGTGCTTTGAAAGGTCACAAATGGTCAATTCCATTTAAACAGTGGTTTTCAGTCTAGTCTAGCGTTTTCAAACTTAGTTTTGAATATGATCATTAAAAATATTTTCTTATACACAAAAATTTATAAAATGGTGCTAAACCTTACCTATATATTCTTTTTTTTATTTTTCGAGGTAGGGTCTTGCTCTAGTCCAGGCTGACCTGGATTTCACTATGTAGTCTCAGGGTGGCCTTGAATTCATGGTGATCCTCCTACCTCTGCCTCCTGAGTGCTGGGATTAAAGGTGTGCACCACCACACCCAGCTTAAATACATATTCTTCATGGATCTATTTTATTATATACTTTATATATTATTATATACTTTATATTTATATAATTGTATTTGATTTGATTCAATTTCATTTCACTCAAACTAAGTGCTAAACTTTGATGCTGCTATAAAAGAAGTCATTGTAGACACGGCATTGATTTCATGGCACATGGTGCCCCGTGATTTACTGCTTGTAAATTACTGACTGAAAGGGATCAGATCAAGCTTCCTGGAAACTATGCACTTTAATCTATGAAGGTAGAATAAGGGAATAATTCAAAGTTAGCTAGACCAAGAGTAGGGGTGGGGAGAGCCAAGCAAGTGTGTTCTAGGTACCAAAGGCAGAAGCTGTAGAGGCCCAGCAGTGCAAGGGGATTGGCTGGCATGGAGTCGTATAGGCAGGCTAAAGAATATGGGAATGATGAAAATGAGATTTATGTGTTTGTGACTCAGAGCCATGCATATTAATAATGGTTTTAAGGGACCCATTATTAGCGAAATACTTGATCAGATTTGCTTTGTAAAGAAGACATATTGAAGGCAAATTGGAGAAGAACTTTAGGAGGGGTAAGAATAGATATCAGAACAATCAGAAGGATTTTATAGGAGGTACATGAGTGATGGGATAATTTAGAATAGGTTGGTGTAGGAAGGTTGAAAGTTCATGGGCTAAGGATATATTTAAGAAATAAGAGCAAATGGATTTGGTGATTAAGAGAGGCATTAAATGAGAATGATGGGTTAAGGACAATATTATAATATTTGTGAATATTTTAGGATAGTTATTATGTCAGATTCCTTAGCAATTCTTGTGCTACATTTCGCTGTCATATATTTTGTGAATGCAACACACAAGTCATATACATTTATGAAACAGAGCCTCTTAAATTTATGTGTTAAATGGTGATTCCATTCTGTACTCCCAGCTACTCAGGAAGCTAAGGCGGGAGGATTGTGAGCTCAAGATGTGCATGGAGTATAGTGTGAGTTTATGGCCAGCCTGGCCTACTTGGGACCCTGTCTTGAAACTTAATATTTTTTTAAAGTTTACAGGTTGTAGCTTAGTAGGAGAGTAAGTGCTTGCCCAGATTATTTAAGGTCCTGGGTTTCTAGGTTCAATATATGGGTCAATGCCCCCCATCACTGATGAAGGTCAGTGCTATAAAGAGAAATAAAGAATAATGGTTGGCATGCATGGTGACATTTACCTGTAATCCAAGTATTTGGGAGGTGGAGTCAGAATGACCAAGATTCAAGGACTGCTTTGGCTACCTAGTAAATTTCAGTCTAGCCTGTGCTCCTTGGTGTCTTGTCTCACACACAAAAAAGTAAAAATGTGGAATCATTAATTGTGTGTTTTAACAAGTGGATAGAAGATGAGTCTGACTTTGGATATACAGGCTGGATATTCCAACCTGAATCTGAACCCAGAAGAACCTTTTGGAATATTGATAAGCATTTGAAAGTGATGAGTAAATAGATAAAATTAAAGCTGAAGTGTTGAATGAGGTCATGGGCTGAGACGATATTGTGAAAAGCAAACAAGGTGTAGTTGAATGGAGTGGTCTGAGATGAATGATGTACACTTGAGGATAGCCCTATCAAATGCTTCTAAAAACCAAGAAAGCAGTAATAATATCAGTTTCTCCTGGATGTAGATATATTTACATCATGGGAGACCTCAGTGAGAGATAACGTCGGTGGTAGCAAATATGTAATTAAAGCAATTATATTTAATGAATGATGAAATTAATTTCATAAGCAAACATGTTTTTAAAATAAGGCTCTTATTCTTAAAGTCTAGCCAAGATTCCAGTGTGCTCCCCTCAGTGTAAGGCTGCACTCGGTCACTGTGAAGCCTTTTCTATCGCTGGAGGACACAGAAAAGCAAGAAGTCACCAAGCAGTGAAGGTAACAGGGGTCTGAGCTTTTCTAGGAGCTGGGGGATCAACAGGCCTTGGGAGGCAGGAAGAAGGGAGGAAGAGGAGAGGAGAAGCGGCCCTTGTCTCCCAGCACCCTTGTCTTCTCACCTTGGGACAGCAGCTGGGTAGGAACAGAGTAGAAGCCGGTGCTTCTCAGCTGTCTGATGCCTCAGTTCTGAAGCTCAGGAACAAAGGAATGTTTTCACTCAAGTGATGGAATAGATTTTCAGATTAGAACAGATTCAGGAGAAAACAAACCTATAGAAAATTCCTAAAAGAGGGCTGGAGAGATGGCTCAGCTGTTAAGGCACTTGCCTCTAGTGCCTAAGGCCCCAGGTTCAATTCCCCAGGACCCACATAAGCACATAAGCCAGACCCACAAGGTGGTGGCCCTGGTGCTCTCTCTCTCTCTCTCTCTCTCTTTCTCTCTCTGCATGAAAATGAATAAATAAAATATTAAAAAATAAAACTTTAAAATAAAAAATAAAAAAATAAAAAGTCAATGAAAACTTGTTTTTTTTTTTTTTTTTTTTTTTTTTTTAAATGAAAATTCCTAAAAGAGCTCATGCCAAGGAGAGAAGGAAAATCTAGTTCAGTAGTTGGGGGATTTCTTTGAAGTCATGCGTTTATTTCTTATTTTTAAACTTAAAAACACTGAGACATAATATTTGTACTGTGATGATTTTATTCAAGTATACAACATATACCAATCAAATCAGGGTAATATGCCTTTTCATTTCTTCAAACACCAATTATGTGTTGAAATACATGTTTTCCAGTACGATTTTTGAAATAAGTAATAAATCGTTTCAACCATAGTCACTTTAGTGCAATACAGAAAAAAAAATACAAAACCACCACTGAGTAATTCCTCCTTTATATTTGTGTTTCAGCGTTCTTTATAGATTTCTTTTTGCCCTTTGCCCTTCCCATACTCTAATGGCCATTATTCTGCTCCATTCTTCTCCAAAGCTGACTTCCTAGTTTCCAAAAATGAGTGATAACATGGGGTATTTATCTTGCTGTGGTATTTACCATTCTTTCTATGAAACAGAAATGGCAAGAGATGAGAAAGGGCCACGAGAAACAAGGAATCTCCACAGGATTCCTTGGCAGGGTGGAGTTGCTTAATTTAGCTCATAATGGTTTTAATCTCTACAGTGTGAGAATTCTTCTGCCAGCTAAAATCTTGCAGAGAGGAGGAAGATGACTGGCTACATCCTTATATACTGCTTTCAGTAACTAAAAAGACTCATGTCGGTGTTGTGTTTAAATAGATGCCATCACCATGCTATGTTATCTCTTCCTGGAAATGTTAAGTGGGACAGACAACATATTGGAAGAAAGCAGACAGGTTTATGAATTAATATTCCTAATGAGGTAGGAAAACAAGTATCAGAAATGAGATGGAAAAATTGGAAGATGTGGTCAGGAAGGTGATGCCATATGCTACCTTGGCTTGGAGAAATGTTTTTCACTTACTAATACACAAGGGAAAAGGGATATGATCAGTAGCTAGGGGACAGGTACCAAGATGCCCTCATGTTCTCTGTCATTTTAGGCCCGATCTGGGACCATCATGAGACTTGAAGTCACAACTATTACATCCAATGGCCATGCTTGCTATTTGGTGGCTGTTGGCATAACAGAATGTTGTAGTGAGCTATGAATATTAGCAGCTTATTATATTCTTATATTTTTATCAAAAAGACACAGTAAGATATCTTTTATCCTTGAACAAACAGACTGCTATAAATGGTTTCAAATTCCTTGCCCTTGTTTCTGAAATTCAGTAAAGTGCATTGTGAAGGGGTCGAAGAAATAGAGAATTTTGGGCTGAATGCTATTTGACAAAGAATTTGAATATTATAGTTTAGCTATAAATAACTTATTATGCACTTGATTTAATTAGCTGTGGCTTTAATTACTAAAGAGTTAAATGAATAATTGTTAAATGTCTAAAGCTTCCTTAAGGATTTATTTTTTTTAATCCATTCCTAAATACATTAACAGGTAAGACCAGTTTCTTCAGTATTTTTTTCATTAAAAAATTCAGAATTAACACTTTGAATATAGTTATAACAATATATGAACAAACTGTCCTAACGGATTCCAGTTCTATCATGTGGTCTCTTTATTTACAATCATTAGGATTTATGCTGTTTTCAGAAATTATACCTTATTACATGTTTTATTTTTCTTTATTGCCAAAGGTGTTACTTAATTACACTATAATTACATGTAATTTATCAAATAGAAATAAAGACAAAACCAGTAATCAGAGACTCTTCCTCCATTCACAGACACTCAGGGAAGGTGTTTTGTGTAATTAGTTTACCAATGTTTACTCTAGAACAAGTAGAATAAAATTGTCATCATTTTTCCTTTCATCATCTGACAACATGCTTGGAATTCATTTACATAGCTTTACAATAGAAGTCATTACCCTCATCACAGATCCACTGTTCTATAACAAGCAAGGAAAAGTGAAGTTGATCAAGAGGGTAGAGACAAGAAGAAGCATTGATTGTCAAATTAAAGTGTGCTAAGTTTCTGTTCTTTTTGAGAGGAACAACAAATATTAACTTGGGACTCTTATGATCACAAGTAGAGTCAGTCTTCAACACAGACTCTATTAGACTGCCTAGATATGACTTGGCCAAGAGAGTAGCCAAAACCTAGTGTTGGAAACGTGCATCTCCCTCCATCCAAAGAAATAAGAAGGATTAAAGCTGGTTAGGTGAGGCTGGGCTTCCTAGTCACTTCTGTTCATGCTCTTCCTCATCCTTAATGTGGTGATGTGTGTGGTGTGTGGTGGGTGGGGGGCAGGCTTTGCTTCTTTCTTATCTCAAATATATTAAGAGGATTGCATGCAAACCATGTAGGGAACCACAATGAAAATTTGTAGTTTTCTATTCATCTAGACTGTAGACATGTAATGTAAATGGAAGTTTCCCAATCAGTGACCAAGTGTTTGAGTTTATGATGTAGAAGCATTACTTTCACTGAATCTACACATCTCAATCACTTCTCTATTCTTTATTTTATGGACTAATGTTTCCTTTGAAAATACTTATTGTGCTTAAAATAATAGGTCATGAGATCAACACATGGAAACAAAATATGTGTGGCTTTATTCTGAGAAGCTGACTCATTTATTCTAGAAGCTGAGAAGCCTTCCTATCTGTTATATACAATCTGGAGTAAAACAAATGAAGCAAAACCAGCAACAGAAGCAACAAAACCTGGTAGCGTAACTCAGAGCTGAAGCCTGATAATTAGGGGAGGTGCTAGTGGTGTGAGCCACAGTCAGGATAGGCAAAGGAAGGTGTCAGCTGAAGCAGAGGTTAAAAAAAAAAGAAGAAGAAACAGAGAGAGGGGAGGAGCAGATTCTTCCTTTGATTTTGTTATGTGAAGGTCCTCAATGGATTGAATTGTTCCCACCCACAATGATGAGAACAAATGACTTTCTAGGTACCTAATTCAAATGTGGCTCTCTTTCATAAATAATGTTTACTTCGGCATGCATGGCCTGATCACATTGGTACATAAAGTTAATATACCTTGTATAAGCTTATAGCATAAGAAGCAGAAATACATATTGCTCACTCTGAGGCTCATGCGTTATGACTTTTATGATTATTCGAGTTTGCTCAGGCTTCATTCTCTAAGTAGATAGGCTTAAATAAAGAACATTTTTCTCTGTAAGCAGTAGCATAATCTACAACTCACAGATTTGCATGAAATGAATTTTCCAGTGCTAAAGGAAAAGGAGATCTAAAAACCTAGAAAGGAATCAAATTTGGTCTACTCCATATTATGGTTTATGTGTTTAAAATTGAAATATATTTTTAAATATATGAAAATAGGTATATGACATGCATCGAAATCCTGATATTCTTACACTGGAAAACAACAAAAAGAATCAGCAAACTTTTTAACTTCTAGCCTATCATTGATTTGAGATGTCATATAGTATCAAGTAGACAATTTAATATTATATACATAACTCAAAAATTAAGATACTTTTAAATCTTTAACCTCTCATCAGGCTTTTTATTTGTATGCAGTCTTCCCCAAGGAAATACTATGCCCAGTTTCCACATGTGTTAAGTTTTGTTGTCAACTTGACCTTTTTAGTAATCATGGGTGGGTCTCTGACATTGTTTACAGGAAGGCAGCCCTCTCAGTAGGGGTCAGGGTGTAAGGAAGCTCAGGGGAACTAAAAACAGACATCCCTTCCTGGGAGGGCAGTGCAGGAAGTCAACAAGTCTGGGAAAGGGTTGTAAAATACCCTGTCTTTAGGCTGTATAAAAGGGAAAGAAATCACTCTTCCCCCTGCCTGCTTGCTATTTGCTGGTGTGTATGGTGCTGGTGATGGGTTTCTTTCTCTGCTGGGGCTGTGAAAGGAGGTCAGCCTCTTTTGCCATTATGGAACTTCCCCTGGATCTGTAGCTTCAATAAATCTTTACCTCCCATAAACTGCCTGGTTTGGAGGTTTATCCCAGCGGTGTGTGGATGACTATGGCAACATGTATTTCAGAGTTTTAGTTGTGAAACATTATTTCTTGTATCATGATGGCAATCATGATCAGTCATGCTATCGTGATGGTCATGATGATAGAGCAATAATTATTCCTTACTACTTTATCATCCCACATTATTTGGGTAACTTTGGACTAGACATTTCAGAATCAAAGGAATAGTTAAGAAATTATTTAAAATTAAACAGATGATATGTCTGTTCAGTGGTTATATGATCAGGGCAAGAAAAATTAACATTTTTTATCTGTGTTCATCATATGTTTTTCTCCAGAAAGGAATATGAAGGTATGAATTCTTATCCTACCTCTAAAAGTTATAGTTAAATTCATGGTTGTTTGCTTGGGAACTTCTTCCCTGCTGAGAGCTATCAGTTGCCTATCTTTTGAAGACAGAAGTATCTTTCTAAATTTATGTAAATATGAGAACCATATGGTATAAAAATATAATGAAAACCTGTATATGTGGAAATAATAATATCAACTTTGATTTCTAATCTACATTTTTCTGCCTCCTAAATTATACATATATTCAAAATTGGCTTTCCCAAATGTTCATAGAATAAATCCCTAAAAATGTCCAAGTAATCCAACTCTGAATTGCATATTTCAATGAATTATATTATGCTAATGCCTATATTTCCATGAAAGATGAAAAATAAAACAAAAGAATACCATTGGTTGAACTCTGAAGATATATTTTTCTTTAATTCTATATTTGTCAGAATTTTCCAAGATTATTTTATTGTTTAGCATCCATAAGACAAAGGGAAAAAAAGAAAAAGAAGTGTACTTCCTGTATCATTATGGACTTATCCTTACTGAATCCATGTCTGTGGGTGTATGTCTTCTTTATTGTATTCTCTTTTGCTGTGGTTAAGCAAATCAGTTTCTTTACTTTGTGCTTAATGCTATAATTCTTATTCCTATTGTTCCTTTGTTAGAACATGGTAAGGTCAGAGTTGAGGTCACTGTGGAAGTATTAAAATTCTAGGGTAAGACAGTAAGTATTGTACCAAAAATCATTGAGGAATCAAATCTCCATTTTTTTAAAAGGATTTAAGGAAGATGTAGAGCTAGCAGCATGGAGAGGCAGCATTTTCCACAAAGTTGCTGAAAACTTGTGTTACTTAGGAGTATTTTTCCCCTTTCAGATATAGGTTAATGTGTTTATATATAAAGATTCTTTTGTTCAATATTTATGTTTTGATTTTAGCATGCTTTATGCATGAAGAGGTCACTGTATTTCATTTTCAGTTTCCCTTTGGATTTAGAAATGCTGTAGATCATAAATTTACTGCCAGATGCCACTGAGAAGTTTCTCAGTGTGGAATTCAGACAGGCGGCTGGGTGAAAGGAGAGGAGTGGGTGCTTATTGTCTTCTTGCTTTCTAGGACACAGGTTGTAGGAACCGAGCTCTCTTCACGGGGCTCTGTGTGTTTAGAACAACTTTGGAGTTCCTCCCTGTCACAGGCAATGCAGACAAGCATGAGAGAGAGAGGTACACGAGGGACTGTCACTCAGCATGTCATCTCACCTTAGCTCCTGCTTATTCTCCCATTTATTTTAGGGCCACAAACCATATTATTATTTTTTTTTTTACAAACATCAGAACTAACATAATTGGTTAGACTGGGAATTGGAAGGTTAGCTTACTCCTCATGAATTCCTGTCTCCAAATTGGAGCCAAGGTTAAAATAACCCCGTGGTGATCATGTCGTCTAAGGCTGTCTATGCCTGGCTTAAATGGCCTCATAAGCAGTTTTGCACACAGGAAAAACACAGGCTGTGTAAATTGCTGGGTCAACCTTTTTTGTGATATGATTATAAAATGAGAACTCTGACTTTATATCTCTCACACCAAGGAAACTTAAGGAGGAAGTACTTTCTTGCAGAATCGAATACACAGAGCAGAAACGCAGTCCTCAGTTCTCAGTTTCTTGAGCTTCAATGATTAGGGAAAGCAATCCACATATGACCTGTAGTATCAGCTTCACTCTCTCAGCCACTTTTCATATTTTGTTTTTGTTATTTTTACCATTCTTTACTCAACTTTGAGTTCTTTACTATTTTACCCATTAAAATTATACATATTTATGTGGTACCACACACACATGCACACATGCACACCCCCCCCACGGATGAATCCAATTGTTAAGCAAATTATCCTGTCCATCACCTTCCATGCTGACCTTTTTTTCTGTCCATAGTTACTAAAATCTATTTTCTTAGTATATTTTCTGCATACAGCCCAATATTAACTTTGATATAACTTCTGTATAGTAGTTTTCTAGATTTATTCATCCTCTATCATCCATAGCTGCAATTTTCATCTCATTTCTTCTCTCTTTGCACCTTTGGTAATCACTCAGACGTATATATTTGACTCCTTTTATGATTTGACATATAAGTGAAACCATGTAATATTTTCCTCTCCCTTCATGCTGATGTGTGAAGATAGGAGCTGGGTTGTCTGCTCTGCCCTGCTTTATGCATCATGATGGAACTTCCCTTTGAGATTGTATACTGAAATAAACACCTTTCTCCTTAAAGAGCCAGACATAAAGGCCCATAGGAGATACTAATTTTACTAATCTATACGTATCAGCTGCTGCAGAGCTGGAATTACTCAGGTGCAGGAGTTCAAGCCCAGCCTCTCTAGACGCTGCCCCAAGGTGTGTGGGCTCCTGGCCCCAAAATAAAGAGGCCTGGCTGCTCACAAGGCATTTGGAGGGGTTTGAATCTCTCAGAAGCTGAGGTTTTCAACTCTGCTATGGTTTTATCCTTCCCACCCTGGCAAGCTGGCAGCCAGGGTTTGAGAAGTGGAAAAGGATATTCATGGGCACTTGAACGTGTGGATCTTTCCACTCCTCACCCTTTTGTTCTCAGACTAACCTCCCCTGACACCCCCCTTCCCCTCGAATCTGCTGCCAGGGTGGAAAAGGGTGCAAAAGAATTTTTGTTTTCCCCTAGGCCCATGAATTTTTAGACCACATGGGGGTTTCTATTCCCCCTTCTGTGCCCCACAGATGCTCCTTTCCCTCTCCTGACTTCTGAATAAATATAATAGTTTAATAGCCTTCCTTCCAGACTGGTTTATCCAATCCTTTGTTTAAAAGCAGGCACTAGCCCAGGTTTGGGGTTTGTGTTTGAACACCCTAAGAATAATAACACCCTGTGTCATTTCCACAAACTACCACTTCTGGTCAGGTGTTCTTTCCCAGCAGTGAAAAGGTAACTTCCATATGTTACAACATGACATCTTTCCATCTTTATTGTAGCTATTATTTTGGAGACTTTAAAAAATATTTATTTATTTGCAGAGAGAGGAGAGAGAGAGAGAGAGAGAGAGAGAGAGAGAAAGAGAGAGAGAGAGAGAGAGAGAGAGAGAGAGAGAGAGAGAGAGAGAGAGAGAGAGATGTTGGGGCTTCTTGCTGCTGCAAACGAAATGCAGATGCATGAGCCACATGAACCTTGGTCATTAGAGCAATCTCTCCACCCCTGGAGACATTTTTTTTTGACAGTATAAATGTAACAAACAGCCAGATGTAGGCTGGAGTACAGTCCAGTGAGAGTGGAGGTAAAGGAGTTAGAAACCACTAGTCTAGTCAATACTAGTTTTGTTCTGAGGGCGACTTGAAAAATGGGGTTGTAACTGGGTTAGTGTACGTGGTCATGAAATCTTTGTTCTTAAATCTTTTATTTGTGTCTTTGTGAGTGTGTGGATGTGTTGCAGTGCATGTGTGCATGTGTGTGTGTATGTGCTGCCCATGCACATGGGCCATGGACACTTGTGAAGGTTAGAGGACAACTTTGGGGTGTTGGTTCACTCGTTCTACCTTGTTGGAGAAAGGGCCCTTCATGTTGCTTGCTACCGGGAAGGACAGACTACCTGGCTCACAATGTTTGAAATTGTTCTAACTCACCTTCCCATGGCCAGGTACATCGGGCTTACAGATCTGCAAGCGAGCCACTTTCGTCTGGCTGTACATGAATGCTGAGACCCTATCTGAGGTCAGCAGGCATAAGGAGCAACATCTCTAATCACTCCACAATCTTCCCGGACTCTAAGGAAGTTATTTTTCTTCATATATTTTGATAGTCCAAAGAAACTTGAAGGCATCTAATTCTTAGGTAATGCCGCAGAAAAGATAGAAAAATGTTTCTACAGGAAGAAGTGTGTGTGTAGGGGGGGGTCTTTGTGGGAGGGTCACTAATAGAAGGGTTGAGATCTTGCCAACAGATCCAGAACAATTATGTTCTGAATGCTGGGGAAAAACAAAAACAAAAACAAAAACAAAAACAAAACACCTGACCAGAAGCAGCTTATGGGAGGAAAGGGTTTATTTCAGCTTATAGTTTTGTGGAAAAGCATGGCACATGCAAGAAACTGGGCATCACATCTTGTCACAGAAGCTGGCAGGAAGCATCAAGAAAGTGAAATAGCTAAAAAGTTGGCTTAATAAATCTCAAGGTCTGCCCCCAGTGACATACCTCCTCCAGCAAGGCTCTACATCCCCAAGGCTCCACTAGCTAGGGACTGAGTATGAGGCTTCAGCACTAACACATGAGGCTGTGGAGGACAGTTCACATTCAATCAAAAGTTTCATGAAAATCATATTAAGGGAAATAAGTATTTGTAGGACCTTCTATTGCATTCTTTCTGCTCCTCTCACCTTATATGTTTATTGTAATCTATTTCTGCAATTTAGATGCCATGTTAACACTAACTAGAGTTTTCAAGTTGTGAAAATTTTGATATTTTAACTTGAAGCCATTAGTGGCTTCTATACACTAGGTAAGGATTTGACTTAATGTTCTAAACAACATTTTTATAGCTAATATTGTCTCAATTCTAATTTGTAGAGGTAGTTATTTTTACAGAAAACAATCAGGTGTTTCATTTTACGAGGTTCCAGGCTTGGTTTACCACCTACATCTAAAATTCACTTTTTTTTAATTAACCTCAATTTTATGGACTTTATCCTCTTTGAAATTTCTTACAATAGCAACCTATCTGAACTCTTCTTTTTTATTTCTGCTTAATAAGTTTAGAATATATGAATTTCTATTTTAAATAAATTTTCCTGGGAGACTTTAAGCCATTTACTTTATACTTTTGAGCATCACGAATGGTAAAAATTCTGAAAATAATAGCTAAGGTATAAACCACTCCTAATGTCATATGTCCATAAATATTTATATCTATACTGTATTTATATGCTTTATATATGTATTTATTGAGTTACTGCAGCAGGTCCATGTGCTAAATTATTTTATCCTTTCTGAAAATAAGAAAGTTTGTCCTAACAGGTTAGGTAACACGGCTTGAATTTCCAAATCTATTAGGTGGCAATGCAAGGAATCTAATGAAAATACATGAATTGAAAAACAGAAACAAAACCAAAAACTGAACAGAGCCATTTTGGCTGGCTGTTTAAGATGCTAGTTCAGTTTTAATTTTTCTGTAAGTGATTTTTATTTCTCCTTTTTACTTGGACAACTTTAGTATCTTCTTTTACTACTGAAGTTATACTGTGTTTTAGCTAGTTATGGGCCATTTTTGTTGATCATGAAGGTCATTTCATTCTGAAAACTTATGGCCTATTTAAATCTGTAGAATTATCTGTCCCTTCCTCTTCCTCATGATTTTCACTCATCTTCTTCTATTGCTTCTCTGTTGCTATGTAACAGATTGCTTCACACTGTGTGAGTAAGGCAATGCTAATTTGTTATCTCGAAGTTCTTCTGTTCAGTTCAAATGTGTAAGTAAGTTCTCCAATTAGCTCCTTAGAGACTGACTCAGGTTGGGAGCAAGGCTGTGTTCATTCTTAGGGTTCTAGTGAGACTCTGTTACCTTGTCATAGAAGCTATTTGCAGAATTAATTTCAGAAAACTGTTCAAATCTGACCTCTCCTTCCTCAGGCTGCTGCCCAGAGGTTGTACTCAGTGCCTCATAGCTGTACATGTTACCTACAAAAAAGCCCATCTGAAAAGGCGGCGATCACACACAGGTTGAATCCCCTTCATGCCTTCACATCTCTAACTTACTCATTTATGTATGTATGCCTTTTGGCTCATGTCGAGTCAACTAATTGATAACCTTATTTACCTCTTCAAGATGAGATGACCAGTTGCTCACTGGGTCCTGTCATAATCATTGTATGAGAGGTCATGCTGAAATCTAGCCAACCACATACATTGCTTTACTGTTCTCTCTTGCAATTGTTATAGGTTGGATAACCTAGATGAGTCCTCTATTTAGTTTATCCCTTCTTTCATGTTTTGTTTTTGCTTTTTTTCTTTTATGCTTTGTGTGGAACCGCCCTGAGTCAGCGAAGCAGTGACCAGCTGGCGACTGCTGCTTCCCACTGATTTCCGTCCGCGGTGACTGGTGGTGCCCCCAGAGGCGAAATGACACATACATATTATACCTAATTATTATAGTGATGTCTTCTTGTTGGATCGTTCCCTTGACAAGTAGGAAATGGCCATCATCGTCCTTTTTTATTGATTTTTGTTTAAAGTCTATTTTGTCAGATATTAGAGTAGCTACACCCACTTTTTTATTATTCCCACATGCCTGGAAAATTGTTTTCCACCCTTTTACTCTCAGTAGGTTGCTGTCTTTAGCGATAAGGTGTGTTTCTTGAAGGCAACAGATGGAAGGGTCCATTTTTTGATTCAACCTGCTATCCTGTGTCTTTTTATAGGAGAGTTGTGACCATTTACATTCAAAGGTATAACTGTGCGGTTTTCTTTAATCCCTGCCATGTTGGCGAGACTCTGTGGGTTGGTATCTGAGCTGTTGTTATCTCTTTGGTGCTTGTTCTATGTTCCTTTCCTGAGGTTGGTTGCTTGTTTCATCTGCATGGGATATCTCATGTCGTATCTTTTGAAGGTATGGCTTTGTGTTCAAGTAATTGTAGAGCTGGTTAATTTCATGGAATGCTTTCATTTATCTATCTATTATGATGGATAGTTTTGCTAGGTACAGTAGTCTAGGTTGAAATCCATACTTCTAGGCCTAGAATTGCTTTGTTCCTGGCTCTTCTGGCTTTTAAAGTTTCTATGAAGAAGTCTGAGGTGAGTCTGATGGGTTTGCCTTTCTAGGTGATGAGTTTCTTTTCTCTTGCTGCTCTAAGTAATCTCTCTTTACCCTCAATGTTTAGCTTTGTAACTAATATATGTCTTGGAGAGTTCCTGCTTTGATCCAATTTGTTTGGGTTCTTGCGTATCTCTCTTAGATATACAAGATTATCTCTTACCAGGTATGGAAAGCTTCCTTGAATAATTCTGTTGAAAATATTTTCTAACCCTATCCTGGTTTTCTTCTCCTTCTGGGATCCCCATGATCCTGAGATTAGGTCTTTTATGGTATTCCACACTTCCTTTGAGTCTGGTTCACTTACTCTTTTGAATTTCATCAAGTTTCTGATTTCTCTCAAATTCTCCTCTGTTTAGCCTTCCATGTCTGAGGTTCTTTTTTCCCAGTGATTAATTCTATTGGTGAGAGATTCTAGGAAGGTTCTTATTATTTCAATATGGTTTTTGTTTTCTGCAACTTCTTTTTGGATTGCTTCTATCATCCTGTTGAGATGAGTTTTCATTTTAAGATTTGATTTAATTACTTCTTCCTGACACTCATTCTTATATTTGCACATGTCTTCAGTTAATTTGGAAAGCTGGTTTTTGATTCTGTCATCTTGCAGTTTTGCTATTAGTTCCATTATTTCTCTTCTGAATTCTATTTGATTCTCCTCTATCATATTAAGCCTGGTGGGAAAGATTATAAGCTTACTTTCTACCTTTCCAATATGCTTGCGCATCTTTTCTTTCATGACTAACATGAAGTTCTCCTTAGGATCTGTACCTAAGGGCTGAGGGGGCGGGTCCGAACTGGAAGTCTATTATTTTTAAATTTTAAGTGGGAATTTCATGAAATATAAGTGTCTGAAATTTGTAAAATGTGTAATTTTGGTATTATTATCAACACGAAGTATATATGAAAGAACAATGGTAGAGCTGTTTGATCATTTAAGATGTCATAGGATATTGCCAATGAGTTACAATAATAAAAGAAATCCTTATTTACTACCAATAATAAAACTAAATTAATCTCTCAGACTAGAAGAAAGATTCTTTCTTTTTTATTTCGACAGCTTAAGAACCTTTCTTTTTTTTGGAAAATTCATTATTAATAATTAGACACAGTATAAACAAGTCTTGTGTTGTTACCCCCATTTCCTCCTCCCTGGCCCCAGTTCACTGAGGGCCCTCCTCAGTGGGATTGCTGGAATGAGGGTTATGAATTGCATGAGCTTTAGCCCGTGTGTGTGTGTGTGTGTGTGTGTGTGTGTGTGTGTGTGTGTGTGTGTGTGTTTATGTGTTGTTGTGTTGTTGTTGAGGGGGGCAATATCTCTAGATATTCTCCACTACTATGACTCTTACATTTTTTTCTACCACCTCTTCTGTGAATTTCCCTGAGCCATGGTGGGTGAGCTTAAGTCTGCTTTATTGTTGAGCTCTTAAGAGTCTATGGATTTCTGTTTTAGACTATTTTGGGCATCTTTGGCCTCTATCTCCATTATCTTTCACTGTTAGGTATCTGACTTGCTGCAGAGGTAGATCTTTTGCTCATCTTGTCACTTCCTTAAAAGTATCTTTAGGGCTCTAGATGGTGTTAGGGGTGGTTCATCTCCTGGTTGGGTGTCCCCCATCATGTCAGGTCCTGTTGGTGGAATTAGGTTGTCCATTGTTCTTGTTGCTTTCTGAAAAATACAAACAGCCTCTTCGACAGAGATTGAGATCAGTATCAATTAAATGAGACAAACAATTATGTGAGATTGTAATGGGTGTGGGCCTTTCTGTAGTCCTATCGTTAGTGGGGACTTCCCTTTGGAGATAGGATTTTGGTCTCCACAAGAGTTTGGTTTGGATCCCAGTACCAATTAAGAGTTCCTCACCACTGAGCAGATCTCATAGCCAATTAGCCAGCTGTTGGTTACCCACCTAGGTTGAGCGCCACTATTGGATAGATGGGCACCTCTTCTCTTGCATTTATGTGCCATATAGCAGTGTGTTCTGCATTCTCAGGCCATCATTTGATGTTGTATAAGGATGTCCCCTACTTTCTCAGAATATCATTGGTCTGCTTCCACTGGCAGCTCATGTAACACCTTCTGGCACTACACAGGCTAACCTTCTGGGAGCTGGTTTATTTCCGGATACAGCAGGTCTCTCTGTTTCGTGACTGCAGTCTGTGGAATCTTATATTTTGCCTGATGTGGGTATTCAAGAACTGTGACAAAATCTTGTCTTGTTTTAGGGACATCATATGTCACTTTGATTAACAGCTCACAGTGGGAAGTAACTAATTACCAGGACAGGTAGCCATTTGTCTTTGGGTTAGGCTTTCACCAACCCTCTTCAGGGCTCTTGTTACCATCTGATACCCAAGTTACCTCAAGAATTTACTGTATGAAAGAAAAAATTCTATGGTGCCAATTCATTGTGGGTTTAGTGTGTATCTGCCCCCTTCATCCCATTCTCCCCCCAATTCCTTCCTTCCCTTTGTCCATCTCCTGAATAACATGTCAGTTTAACAAAGATAATTTTGATTCTGCACCTGTAATATTTTAAGTCTCCCCAATCACTGCAGTTGGTCATTAAGGTTTTGTAATACAGGTGTGGATTCTCCTGAGAGCCTCAGCTCCTGATTCCCTTTTAGACAAGCATCTCATTTTGTGCATTTGGCAAATATTGTTATTGTCCCACATTGCTAGGAGGATTACTCCTAGGGTCTGCAATACACGAGGCTGAATAGTAGGGAAAGCAGATTTTCAGGAGAGAGAAAGATAATTAACAGAATTGTTTGAAAGGGAACTCTTTGATCATATGAATCTTTAGACATTATGATCCATTCATATAAATATTTTTCTCTGTATCTGACATGACATTTACAGGTGACCCATAATAGAAGTATTATATCAAAGGTTCAAAGCAATAAAAATGAAGGCTATAGGAAATATATGTATTGTCTGCAGAAGTAAGGGAAATCATTGGCATCATTTTCTTTGATAACTTAATTAAAATTAAGGTTAGTCCTGTTTTTATATCAAGGGACATTTGAAATACCTTGGGCAATTTAAAATTATTTGAACATTAAATAATTTAAGCAATTAATGCATTTTGAAGTTTTCAGTTATCATGCTTAAAAGTAATTTTCTTCTCTTACATTTAGTACTTACTTGGTATGGAAATAATGAATGTCTTCCAAAGTGGATCTTAGATATATAAAAACTAATAAGAGGCCAAAATAGGTAAAAGCTTTGATTAATTTTAACATTTTATTAGAATCAGTAGTTTATTTAATCAGGTACTTTTAGAATTAAGGATTATAGGCACAATGAAATTTTAGATAAGCTGATTTAAAATTTTTTATAAAAAGTTTTAACTTTTTATCCATTAGAGTAAGTTTTCTATTTAATAACTAAAGGCTTTACCCAATAGGAAAGAATACAAACTTAGCATATGGATATAATTTAATCATGGGGTTTAATGTCTCATTTGGTAAAAAGATAGTACTTGAAATACTTGTTTTTAAGCCATTTTAAGCATTTCTGAGAGAGAACAATATTTAAGGAAACATTATTGTTACAAATAGGCATCAGTTTTATTTTAGACTATTGAAATTTTAGAAATGAACAATCTTTTATTATAAACAACTTAGTTATAACCATGTCACTTTTCTTATAGTTTTACTTTAATTTCTTTTTAAAACACATCTCAATTAGAAATGTAATAACTTTAAATAAAATCTTTTCTTTAATCTTTTTTCTATATCAGAAATACTCATTGTATTTATAAATTTATATCTCTTTTTACTTGATGGTAACTTCCTGTGTTTTTATTGCTATTACAAACTTGGAAAAACACACAATTAAAACCCAGGAAGATATAGTTAGAAACACTTTTAAAATGAAAACTCAGGAAGCTCTGTCTGAAAGACAGAAAACATATAGTATCATAAGTATCCTAAAATTAGAATTGCAACCAAAGCAAATCAACCATCCTATGTTTTACTAGTAAAGCCAAATAAATATTTGTTAAACACTTCACTCTTATTATAAGTATCTAGAAATTCTTGAAACACCTGTCTACCACTGCAGTAAGCAAGAACAAGTATTTTTATTTTTACAGCCAAATATGCAGAGATGAGATATTGTTGTAAATATATCATGTAATAGTTTCAGGAGTTTAAAATCCACCCACAGGCGCTGGGGATTTAGCACAGGAGTCAAGAGCAGTTTCTTACAAAGTCTGGGGGTCTGAGTTTGATTCCCCAGTAACCAACATGCCTGATGCAGAGTTGTGCATGTGTCTGGAGTTTGTTCACAGTGGCAGAAGAACACTGCACACCCACACACCCTCTCTCTGTCTTAACTAACTAACTAACTAACTAACTAACTAACTAACTAACTAACTAACTAAAAAATTCATAAATGTAGCCAGACATGGTGGTATATGCCTTTAATTCCAGTGCTCAGGAGGTAGAGGTAGGGGGATTACTGTGAATTTGAGGCCATGCTTAGACACATAGTGAATTCCAGGTCAACTTGGGCTAGAGGGAGACACTACCTCAAAAAAAAAAAAACAACAAAATAAACAAATAAACAAAACCCACAAAATCATCCTAAAGGCAGAGCATCTGGTCATCACAGATTTTGTTTTGTCATTTTTGTCACATAAAGTCAAGATGATGGCTGGCAAAAGTGGGCTCTGGCAGCCTCAGGGGGTGTATTTTTGCAGTGGCAGTAAAGAGTGGAAGAAGAGACGAGAGAGAGACAGAGAAGAGAGACAGAGGGACAGAGAGAGAGAGACAGAGAGAGAATCCCAGTGGACTCTAAAGACCAGTCTTTAAAGTTGCAGAACTGAAAGTTGGAGCTGAACAGACTGGCAGAGAAGAGTGCTAGCAGGTGGTGTGGAGCAGAGGAAGCAGAGCATGGGAGAGGCAAGTTAGAGGGCACCCAAGCAACACCAACTACCTGGGTGGAGGAGGTGTTTCAATTTGCTATGGCACTATGTGACTTAACTTACAAAAGAAAATCAAGACTTTAAGGAGCAACCGACCCACTGTGGGTCCTACTATTAGCTTGAGGAGGGCAAGACACTGGGTGGGGAGGGCAAACTCAGTCAATCTGGTAAACTCATGTTAGGTGGAAAACATCTCACACCTCTAGATCTCCCAGGTAGTGTGTGTGTGTGTGTGTGTGTGTGTGTGTGTATGTGGTGTGGTGTGAAGTGTCCACTCTCATACAAAACTCTGAGCTGAAATCAAGTATTCTAAAATCTTGATTGGTTTGGGGCAAAAAAAGGTACTGGAACCCCTGTCCAGTGTGTGTGGGGGTGGGGTGGGGTGGAGTGGGGATGGGTTAAGTAACCTGGCTTGAAGTATAGCATTTCTGAAGAAGGCAGGTGTCCCAAAGACCCTATAAACTTACCAGAGGACAATGGCAGCTAATGTGTGTGTGGAGAAAGTGGTAAATGCTAAAGTTTGGGAAGGCCATTGGTCCAGTAGCTCCTCTCTTTGAGTTATGACACCAAAATATGTAAGGTTCAGGGTTAGAGACTGAGGACCAGAAACAAACTGTTTCTTGGGCTCATTGTTTTTATTTAAAATTGTGGGACAATGATGTGATCTGAAGTGAAAGAGAAAAAAATCTTCAGCACCATAGGTAAGGAATCAAGTTTTAAGGGTTTGGGGGAGTGAAGGAGGGTATAATGCCACAAGGGAGGGACCACCATACCTGCAAGATGAGAGAGGTGCAGGCTGAGGGAAATGACATCACCTCCTCAGTCCTAGACCTAATCTGAGCATAGCTGTTGGGAGCTGGGAGAAAAATGGAGGAGTGGAGACAGTTCTCTTGAAATCTTGCTTTTTTTTCTATTTTCTAGTTGTAGTTTATTCTCTTTAGGAGAAATATGTTTTTGAAAGATGGGTTTCTTTTTTTTAATAAAGGGCATTCTTTTATTTTTTTGCTTTAGTTGTCAGTCATGGGTTATTTGATTAAAGATAATTTCCTCTGAGTTATCTGTGGTGATCATTTTTATATGATTATGTAAAATTTAAATTCACAGTGTTCTCTATGATGGGTCTCAATCATCTGCTCATCTATATGACAGCATGATTGGCAGGTACTCTTGTTTCTTGTCAAACCCTTTTGATCCTGATGGTGACTGAGAACTGTGTCATATACAAAATCTTGTATATTAATTTAAAAACTAGAAATATTACAACTTTGTACATCATATGATCTCTTTGGTATTTTTAACACAATTTGTAATCTTTTACTACTTTAAAGAATCACTTATATTGCCAGATCTTTTAATGAATTTCTTCTTACAGTATACTTTGGCCATTTGTAAATATGTTTATATACAATTTTATTATGTAAATGCTCAGAGGAGAGTAGAGGAGGAGGTCTGGGCATATTTTCTAATCAGCCCTGAGGACAGTGGATGAAGAGCTCTTATGAACTGTGGGCCACACAAGGGAAAGAACAAGACATTTTGGAAGATTATCACTTTAGTCATGCCAGAGAAAGTTTGCTGAGAGGTAGTTCTGGAAGAGAAATTGAGTTTATGACTGATGCAAATATTTTCTACAGCCATTTCAATTTTCTGCCTTATCTATCCCTTTGGTTCTGTCTAACAGAGTTTTGAGGCTACCCGTCTTCCTCTGGTAATTTTGCTCTGATGTTGAAACCTACCCAGCAGTACTCTTACAGTGTATGCTGACTGTTAGTTTGACTTGTTTTCCTTCATCTGCAATCTACCAATCTGATCACATATGTCTTTGCCTCTTAGCAATATTAAAATCTCTCTCACTGACCTACTCACCTTTTATTCTTTTCTCTGTCATGTAGCTGGTGCTGTTGAACTTCAAAATTTTCAGGGAATCGTGAACAGCATTGGAGGCAATAAAGGACAAATACATATTTTCCACTTTGTATCATAGGCAGGAGTGAAAGTATAGATTTGTTGAGCTGGAGAGATGGCTCAGCGGTTAAGGCACTTGCCTCCAGTGTGAAGGCCCTGGGTTCAATTCCCCAGTACTGACATAAGCCAGACCCACAAGGTGGAGGCTCTGGTGCTCTCTCTCTCTCTCTCCCTCTCTCTCTCTCTCTCTCTCTCTCTCTCATCTCTCTGCTTGAAAATGAATAAATAAAATATTTTAAAAAGTGTAGGGCTGGAGAGATGGCTCAGCGGTTAAAGCATTTGCCTCCAGTGCCTAAGGCCCTGAGTTCAATTCCCCAGGACCCACATAAACCAGAACCACAAGGTGGTGGCCCTGGTGCCTCTCTCTCTCTCTCTCTCTCTCTCTCTCTCTCTCTCTCTCTATCTCTCTGCTTGAAAATGAATAAATAAAATATTTTAAAAAAAGTGTAGATGTTTTAATATAGAGATGCACTGGTTAAATAATCCTGTATAGTGATTAAAAATACCAAATTTGCCTTTAAAAATACTTCTGTTTAAAATCAGTTGCATGACACACATACTGAATGTTTAACCATAGTTGCTTTGAAAGACCACATAAGATTTAATGTTCAGCATAAAGTACATAGAATATTAAGTGCTTAATGAACAGTAATAACTATATTTTAGGTAATAGGAAAACACTAGCAGAGAAATAATTGTGCAACTAAGTAACATGGGTTATTTGTTTTATATTTATATGAGCGTCTCATAAATGTTGATTGAAGCCTATGTATGGGTAAAGAAATAACAAATATAATCAGAAAAAATGTTTTTATATAATCACAAATAGTTATTCCTTGAAATTTGTATGTATATTTTTATTTTACTAGAGAAAAGAATATGTTTCTTGGAAAGATTTTCAATTTTATATGTCTCTGCATAGCAAAAAAAATTAACAGTAACTACTATTTTTTTCAAATATTCTCATGTTTCTTTTACATGAAGTAAATGTTTCTTATTTTTGTAATTTTAAGATTGCTGAATATAGTATATATATCTGAAGCATAAAGTAACTTTAAGCTCACATCATTATTTTTAGCATTGGACTAACTCTAATCCTATAACATATTCTTATATATGTCACATAGCCTATATATTATGCATAATATATGAATGTATGTATGTGTCCTAGGCAAAGGGTTTCATTATTCTCTGTATCTCTCCACATACCTGGTTTTATGCTTGTTCATAATCTTCAGCTTTGAGAGTAGGATAACCTTGCTATTTTGAAGTCTTAAGGGATTCATCAGTATATGATTTTAAGTAATTCTGATCTCCATGTATTAAATTTTAAAATATTAGAAACAAAATGATTACGCTCTTGTCATGGTTTGATCCAGTTGTCCCCCACAAACGTGTTCTGAATGCTCCATCCCCAGATGATGGCAATTAGGGATTAGCTGAAGCTGTGTTGTTAGGGGAAGGTTTATGGGATTATAAACCAGCTTCCCCTTGCCAGTGTTTGGCACATCTTCCTGCTGCTGTTTCCAGTGCTGTGGCGGAGGTGATGTCCACCCCTCTGCTCATGCCATCATTTCCCCTGCCATGATGGAATCTTCCCTTGAGTCTGTAAGCCAAAATATACCCATTTCCTCAATCAGTGGCTTTGGTTGGGTTCTTTGTGGCAGTGATGAGAATGCTTACAGCAGCTCTGTTTGGGCAAAAAAAAGAACATGTATGCAAATACAGCCACTTTAACCTTTACATTTTATCTTCTTTTTTCAAACATGCTAGACTGTGAATATTATGTGACAGATTACCAAGTTGGTGCTGAAAATACTTTGTGGTGAATGTGTACTGATATTCAGAATTTTCAGTTTAATTTTATAAACATGGATAATAAGAAAATAAGAGATAAACACTAAAGTAGACTAAAGCACACCACCATGGCTCAGGGAATTTTGCAGCAGAGCGAGTAGAAAGGTCCTAAGAACCACTGGGTGAGTGGGAACATCCAGAGGCAGTACTCCACCCCCACTCCCACAGTGACTGACTACTGCTCTCAAAACCCATAGCCCACAACCCCATGGTGCATACCATCAATCCCACTGAGGAGGGCCTTCAGTGGAATGGGGGCAGGGAGGAGGGAGATGGTGGTACCAACCCATGATGTGTCCATATCCAGTTTCTACATAGTAAAAAGGAAAACCCTCAAAATGATCATATTTTATTCTTCTTTTATGGACCCCCTACATACATTATTTTTTATTATTGTATTATCAGTTGTATCCAGGGGTACATGCATGCTTAGCAAGCTCTCTACCACAGAACCATACCTGTACCCTTTTTATCTGTAGTTTTTGTGTTGAGAGAAGGTCTTTCTAGGTTTCCCAGGCTAACCGTAGTTGTTTGAAACCTGAGCAGGACATGATCTTATCATCCTGCCTCAGTCTCCCTAGTTGCTGGGTTTTAGGCCTGGGCCTCCACACCTGGTGTATTTATTTTCCTCATCAGTAGTACATTTCACTGATTCTTGTTTTCTCAGTCTAATTGCTGCATTTAAGTTAAAAGTGAGCTGAATTTTCATAAAGAAATGTGTTTATGTTTTTTATTTTAACCAACCTGGTCTTTAAATTTATCATCAAATCAATTTTTAATGAAAATATTTCTTCAATGTATCTTTATTCCATTCCATCCTGTAAGAGTCTTCTTTTTCAACTTTTTGCTACTTTCATTACTTTTTGCGTATCTGTTTATTCTGCAAGATCATTGTGGATGCGCCAGTGACAGATCCAGTGGCCTGGTTTAGGCAGTTCTCCTCTCAGAGGGTGGCAGCCTCCCATGCCACCTCTTTATTCGTTCCCCCAGTGATTTCAGAATGTCCTTTGTCAACACAAAATTCTGAAGCACAAACATTGGTAAAGTGCTAAACTTTACTGAATCACTCCAATTACCCATAGTGCCAATTCTAAACTCCTTCAAGGCAAGGACTGTAATGTTCTTTCTAGTATTGATCCTCTCCCATTATTTCTAGTACTCCAGAAGGTCAACCACATTTATATTCACCAGAAAAGTCAGAGCAGCAGCAGAACATGACAATAAAAACTTCATGCCTTTATATTGTTGCTTTTGTACATGCATCAAATGCCTCCCTTCCCTCCTTGTCTGTCAAGGATCATTTCTAGCATTATCTCCCCCATGGAATTTTCCCGAGACAATCATGTTCTTCCTTATTTTCCTATATTCCCTTAGTCTACAGAAAATGTCTCTGTTAAAATGCCTTCCACATTAAAATTCAGTCTTTTTAAGAAAAAGCCATTGTTTAACTAAGTGGGTTAAAGTTATTGAAGGCCGGGGTTGAACTATTCATTTCTGTCAATTCTGGCATCTAGATCAGTGCCTGGAATATCAGACATAATATGAGTTTGGTGAATAGATAGATGGATGTTGGAGAGATGAATGACAAAAATTTGCCTCTCTTTTAAAAAATAATTGCTTTAAATATGACAGTAGTTTTTCTCACATCCCAATGTCAAGAGTTTAAAGAGATATAATCATATAACTTCTCTGAACCTGGGAATAAATTTCTATATTTTACAACTTCAGCACAAAGAGGTAAAAACATGACTTAAACTATATATTAGATTCCTTTGTATTCCTGAGATTTGAAAAGTGCACAGAGCTTGTCATGGAAATTCAAAGTGGATGTGAAGGGCATCTCAGCTGTTACTTGTAAATGAGAATGTTCTGTTTATATTCTTTCAGCTTCCTAAGAAACACACACACACACACACACACACACACACACACACACACACACACACACACACACAGCAGCAGCAGCAGCAGCAGAAGCAGAAGCAGCAGCAACACTGGGGAAAAAAAGATCCTTCATTCTAAGTCACAACAAACAAAACCAATAAACAGCAAACCACAGAGACCTGTCATCTGAAAGGAAGATACAGCATTCATTTTATAAATAATTTGCCAGTGGGGCAACAGTCAGTCTGACAGGGAAAGAAAGTGAATGTTACTTTTCAAGAAATATGTATTTTGTTGAATAAATCTTGAGCAAAATATTGCATGAGCTTTGCCCATTGAGAATAAGGGTTCAGGAAATATGAGGAATCCATCTTTCTAGCATTAAATAAATACTTTTTCATTATTATTGAGATATATTTTCTTTGAGTCAAGAACTTATTCCAGGGTCATTGTTACTGGGTCCTTTCTCACAATAGGGCATTTAAATAGTTGTCACATGAAAGACTGTTCTCTTTCTAATGATGGAAAGAATCAGATACAGCGGTCAGTGTGTGCTGGTGAGCTGTTTGACTCAGGCATTTGTGCTCCACCTTTCTAAGAATTTCTAAGAATCTCCTAGAATCGCAAGAGTTATTTCACTAAATAATGGATTTTGGGGTATCTTCTCATGGACACTAGTCTCTCCTTGAATGAGCCTGCTTCTGAAGATGTTCACCTACTTCCAGGATGGGCTATGCCTATGCAGGGTAGAGAAGCACACAGTATGTGCAAGCACTACCCACTGTGGCTAAGCTGAAGGCAGAGCTGCTGCAAAGGGGTGTGGTGAGGAATACCATGTTGTCCAATGTACATGGATATTCTTCCAGCAATTACTTAAATATGAAGCTGCCTACTTTTTGAATTGTAATTATTTTAAGAGAGATGAAGTAACCTAAAGAAAATGTTCCAGTATTGAAAAATTTGCAAAATTTGAATCTTATTTGGAAGGGCCATCATTTATAATTAGTAAATACATTCCATTATCTTGCTGCTGCTGTTACTAATAGGCTGAGTCAATTATTTTAATTGCCAAATTTTAATTTTTAATTGTCAGATTTTCTCTTGTCATTCTTAAAGACTTTTTTTGAGATAATGGGATTAATGGTTTGATATCTCTAATAGTATCATTGCCATCCTTCCTATTGTGTCCAAGGCAGAACATTTTTAGACATTGGGACTAGAATTAAGTTTCCCTTTCTCCTTCCCTCTCTTACTCCCCTCTCCTCTCCTTCCCTTCCCTTCAAGTCTCTTTTCTTTGTGTTACTAAGAGTCATCTTAAATTCTTTATGAACACATCACTCAACCTTTAACATGTAATAATTATATTTTCTCAAGATTCTGTAGTGAATAACCTTTTAGCAATGTATGTAAGCAGAAGTCAAGTATCATGTTCTGGGCCCTATCCTAGGGAAATTGACTACAGTAGTAGATTTAACCTTAACTGGAAGTGTGTGAACTGGAGCACATGATGGTCAGGAAGGTTAAGGGGCTTCTTAGAGGACATAGAGGTGGTGAATGCCTCAATTAAGCTTTAGACTTCGAGGCCAAGACAGCTCTGAATTCAGTCCAATACAAGTTCACAAACTTACTTAACACATGATGGGATCTTTTTGCAATTATTTCTGTGTGACTTCATCACAGTTTTTGAGCATAAACTTTGTAGGTGACCATGCCATATGGAATGGTTAAATGTTGGGTGTGCCTATGAGGGTCTCTTTGTTACCTACAGGCATTTGTGCTTCAGTTTTCTAAGAATCTCCTAGAATCTTGTAAGAGGAAAGATTGTATTTCAAAGTGGATGTGAAGAGCATCTCAGCTGTTACTTATAACAGTAAGAGGAAATATAAGGGTTAAAATCAGCCTGTGTTGGCTGATTCCAAAACTTGTAATAGTAGTTATTACACACGACACTGCTTCACAGTCCCCAGGTGACCGCCCCTTCTTTTTTCCATGTGCTGATAGAGTCACATCCTACCACACCATCTGTGCACTTTAAACTCTTAACCACACATCCAGCTACAGCTCAATTTCATGGAGTCATAGAAGGTACAGTTTAGGTTAAATGCAAAGAATAATTGTGGCATTTATTTTGTAGTAACATCTATTTCAGCTCTTAGATTTCTTGTTATCCAAGGAGCTATGTAAATTTTAAATGCTATTTTAAAGTAAAACTGAAAAGGCACACCTACCTTTGTTACTTCCTACCATTAGTGTTTTTTATTTCCATGTTTTTCTGCTTTTTAAAGATTTGCCTTCATTAGATATCATTGTTACAGACATTTAAAAAAAATATCTGTTGGAATATTTATCCTACATTAATTCAAAACTTCCTATTACTTTTTTTAAAAATATATATTTATTGTCCATAATGAGTTACATTATTTAGTGGGCAAACAATGCATTGTTATCCTGAATTCCCCAATTCTCCACCTCCCCATCCCTGATCAGTTGTATATCCTCCTCTGTGGGCTGTCTGTATTAGTCCTTGTGGCAAGGAATCCTGTATATCTTAGTACTCAGCCCGGTCTTCCTGGCCCAATTGTGTTGTTACTGATGGGTGCCATGCCTCCGGACAGTCTCCCCCACCACGGCTCTCACAATCTTTCCACCCCCTCTTCCTCTCAGTTCCCTGAGTAGTGGTAGGTGAGTAATAAGGCTGCTTTAATGTTGCGAGCTTAGGGGTCCTTGTGTTGAAAATCCTTGGTTTCTATCCTGTGTTGATTGAATGACTGTGATTATAGGTCCCTTGTTCATCTGTCATTGTCTGCTGGGTTCCCTATGGATCCTCCCCGATATGACTGTGGTGGCTCCTCTCTTGCCAGGATCTCATCCATCGGCCTACGGTTGGTTGGTAGGGTTAGATGGGCCACAGCTCTCTCGTTGCATCCTGAAAAACACAAACACATTTGGCTCATCCAGAGTTGGTTGAATGGCTGTAACTATGGGTCTCTTGTTCATCCCGTCCTTCTCTGCAGGGTTTCATATGGATCCTCCACAATATGACTGTGGTGGCTCATCTCTTGCCATGATCTCATCTTTTGGCCTGCTGTCGGGTGGTAGGGTTATATGGGCCACAGCTCACTCGCTATATCCTGAAAAATACAAATACAA
>PVHP010015026.1:0-38082 GCA_004024765.1 Zapus hudsonius
ATATATATATATATATATATATATATATATATATATATATATATATATATATTTAAAATTATAATCCAAAACAGAGAGGGTTTCTGTTTTGAAATAGTCTGAAGATCTAGAAAAAAATGGAAATCTCATTATTAGAATGTTAATGTAGAAAGAAATGGGTGATTATAGCTTGTGACTTTGATAAGATGAGGTTTTTTTAAAACATATTAAATTTTTCCTCATTTTACTATGGAGTTATATTCTTAAATCCCTGGATTTCACACTTCTCTGTAGTTTACAGAGTAAAGTGAGATATAAATCACTATTACACAAAACAGCTATTCTTAATTTAATTTCTTTCTTCTTTGACTCTATCCCATAATTAGATTACTGGGCTGTTGTATCCCAGAATAACTCTATGGCTGGACTGCTTAGCCTGAACTGTGGTGATAACAATTTTGTTGGACCAGGACACGGTTAGGTTAGGTGTTTTCATGAAAGCACCATATGTTTCAACGTTGAAGTATCAAGCAATGCCCAGTCATTTCCTAAGCCACTTGAGATTCATGGTTTCCTCAGAAAGAGGAGCTCCAGCTGTGAAAGAGAGCTTCCATGCACGTGTCCTATAGTTGTGAATGCCTCTGAGATAGGGATGCGCTCTCATCCAGAGAGTCTGAGACGTGTCTCACAGAGCAGGGCATTTAGAAACAGAGCCTCGGAGCACCCTGGGTCTGCCTTTTGCTAAGTGTCTCAAGGAAAGCAGAGGTGAAGTCAAATGATGACCTTTAAACACATGAATTTGAATGTAGCATTAACTAGGAATTCTAACTATTGAAGGTTCTGAGTACTTCATTTGTTACATGTGTATTAAACAGATACCAAGCCAGTAAAATACTCAAACTCTAATATGCTATCTAGAGGCATGGCACCCCTCAGTAACAACACACTTGGGCCAGGAGGACCGGGCTGGGTACTAGGCTATCCATGGTCCCCTGCCACAAGAACTGATCCAGAGGACCCAAGGAGGAGGATATCCAGCTGATTGGGGATGGGGAGGGGGGGCATTGGGGAACTAAGGATAACAACTCATTGTTTGCCCACTAAATAATGTAACTCATTATGGACAATAAATATATATTAAAAAAAGTTAACATGAGGAAAACTCACATGGATGTTAATCTGAATATAGGAACAAGTCAATTTTCTACCTCGAAAGAGGAGAGGATATGAGAAATTTAATTAAGTTGATGATGTTTGTTGTTCTTTTTGCTTTATGTTTTTACAGGGTCTCCCTGTATAGTTAAGGCTAGCCTTGAATTTAAAATGCTCCTATTTCAGCTTCCCCCAATTGGTGTTGGTATTACAGGCATATCATGGTCACTCCTGGACTTTGGTCACTGTTTTGTGTTTGATATGATACACATAATAAACCTTATTTCTTGATCTATTGTGTCTATTTACTCATGAGGCAGTCAAGAATTAAACTTTGTACTATTTTAACAAAATCTTTTCATAAAAACTGCCAAACAGTATATTTAAGATACTTTAAAAAGAGAAGTTTATATTAATTTATTCAAAATTATCCATTTTTAAAATTTTTTAAATATTATGAAATAACCATAGATCATGCCAGTTTTAACAAGAACTCTAAGATAAAACATTTTTCTTAACATTTTAGTTACTTAAAATAATTATTTACAATAATTTCACACTTAAGGTTGGACATATCTTAATTAATGTATCCACATAAGTTTAATTTAATGAATAATGAATTTAAATCAGCCTGAATATTTTAAGCTTCACAAAGTTTACACTTCATATGCTAGTCAATTTTCCATCACTATAGCAAAATACTTGAGAATGGTTATCCTGTCTTAGTGTGAAGTTTCCTGTGGATGATCAGCTGGCCATCTTGCTTTGATTTGAAATTGGCACATGATGGTAGGGGAATATGACAGAGCAAAACCACGTAGCTCTGGAACAAAGTTGGGAGAAGAAAAAGGCTGGCACTACACAGCACTTTCCAAGAACACCAGCCTGGTGGTCTGAAGCTGGCCTAAAACACTCCACTTCACAAAAGTCCCAACTTTTCCCAAGTATATGCCCCCTACTACCATCAAGACTTCAACACTTGGATTTCTTTGGAAGGCATACCTCTGTTATGTGTCCCTGTCATAGACACATTTTCCAGCTAATATCTGCATGTAGAGTTCATAACTAACTAAAGAACTATAGCTTACAGAAAAATATCTACTGGGCTAGAGAAATAGCCCTGTGGTTAAGGCACTTGCCTGAAAGACAGACAGCCAGAGTTGGATTCCCCAGGACCCACATAAAGCCAGATGAACAAGAAGGCACGTGCGTCTGGATTTCATTTACAGTGGCTGGAGACCCTGGCAAGCCCATTCTCTCTGTCTGTCTCTCCTATATCTCTCCCTTTTTGTAAATAAGTAAATACCTTTAAAAACTGTATCAACTGTCTCTATTTCACTAGGTTATTAATAATTTTATCTACTAGAAAATTTGCCATGCTTTATGACAACATTAGAAAATATTTGATATTATATAGATATCTATTATATGTGATATTTAAACAATAATCAGTTCTGAAGTGGAAATCATCAGGTAAGTGGATCAGATATCTTGTTATTGATTTTTCTCAAATTTGTACGTTGCAATGTGTTGCTTAATGATCAAGTTTATTAACAAATGTTCCCTTTCTGGTGTCCACACTTCTTCACAGATTTGAATCCCTCTCAAAATTTTTAGAATAGGGGCTGGAGAGAATTCTCAGTGGTTAATGCACTTTCTTGCAAAGCCTAAGGACCCAGGTTCTGTTCCCCAGTACCCACATAAAGCTAGATGTACAAGATGGCACATGTGTCTGGAATTAATTTGTAGTGACTAAAGGTCTTAGCAAACCATTCTCTCTCTCTCCCTCTCTCTCTCCCTCTCTCATCTGTCTTTCTCTCACTCTATCTATATATCTACCTCCCCACTCTCTTATCACTCACAAATATTTATGTGATGGTTGCTTTCTTCTGTGCCAGCTCACTGTTAAACAAGAATTTGGCAAAATCAACTAGAAATTAATAGCTTCCTATATTGTTTTTGCATGAGAAAATGGCACTAAAAACCTCTTTCAGAATAATTTTCCTGCATAGTCAGTGCTACACCTTGAGTTCTGAAAAATGTATGTAGTTTAGGAAAATTATCATGTCGGTACAATTATAAAATCAACTTAAACCCTTTTATTTTCAACTTTTCCAGATTAAATATTAACAAAGACTATGTAGTAAACTCAGAAACACTTCACGATCATTCCTAATCACTATGGTGGTTTGAATGAAATGGCCCTCATAAAATCACGAGTTCTGATTGCTTGGTTTCCAGCTGGTGGGCACTTGGGAGGTGCAGCCTTGCTGGAGGAGGTGAGTTGCTGAGGATGGACCTTGAGACTTATTGTCCCCCAACTCTTGAATGTGAGCTCATACTCCTGCTGCTGTTTTCCACCTTCTGTTGCAGGAGTGATGGCCAGCCTCTTCTCACGCCACGCTTTTCCCTGCTATCATGAAGCCCACCCTTGAGAATGTACGACAAAATAAGTACTTTCCTGGAATCAGTTGCATTTGCTTGATTGCTTTGTGGCCCCAACAGGAAGGTAACCGCAACAGACCCTAAAGAGAAGACAAGGAATGGAAGCCATGAGGGCTCCCATGGAGAGTAAGAAGTTACACTACTATAGTTTTGAGTTGTTCTGAATCATTAGAGCTGAAATTCATTAGGCCAGCCATATATCAAACTAAAATCAACTGGTTTTCTGATTCAATAAGTTTGCTTAATGAAAATAAGGGGAAGACATGGCAAGGAAAGTTCATGCATTGTCTTTATTTCATTATGAACACCAAGTAATAAAGCCTCTGTATTCATCTTTCATGAAGGAGGCATAATTAATCTTCTATAGTTTGATGGAATTTTTATCACATTGCTGTTTCTTAATTGGCAGTAAGCACTGATAATATAGAATTAAACAGTACAAAGCTGTTCTTTGATGAAGTTTTTGTCCTTTTTCTCTGACATTTTTCTGAACCAAAGTTTCTCTTGAAAAATCAAAAAGCATAGCACAGACATTGTTTTTCTTTTATCAAAAACATGGAATTTCTAATTCAAAATATGCACGTATCCTTCATCTGTCTTTATCACTCATGATGTCCATTTAAGTACCCTGGCCAACTTCTAAAATGCAATTTGTTTTAAAGTAAATTTACACATCATGGTCAGAATTTCAAGTGTAAGAAAGCCTCCCTGATTCTTTTGCTCCACAAAACACCAAGGTCTGAATCTTGTATTTGTTTTCCCTTTTTATTTTAATTTGACTTGCTCATTTAGTTTAAAAAGCTTTCACATATTCCTAAATTCCTTGTAAATGTAACATAATTCTAAATATTCAACTAGAAGAAACAAAGCAAGGTATGCAAGAGGAAAAAATAGAAAACTGAAGCATATCAATGTTAAATCAAGGTGTGTTGATTGAGGTAAAGAATAACTAAATTGAAAAATAAACAAACAAAAGAAAACAAAACAAACAAATAGAACAACTCATGATTTCCTTGTTGCTGGGAAGAAGCAGAAGCAGCTGTTTGGAGGAATAGGCTTTAATCTCATGCTTACAAATTTCAGGGGAACACCATCAATGACAGAAGAAGGCTGCTCCTTTCCATAATCTAAGTAGAGAGACATCACCAAACAGCCAGCAGGTAAGAACCACCAGAGCTCCAAACTCTCCACACACCTGAGTGCTAGACTCAAGATCCTCCAGAGACACCACCTCCCCAGTAGGGTGCCACCCACTGGAGGCTCAAGATTCAAGCCTGAGTCGTCAGACTATGTATTCTAACTATGACATTACCAATCAATAACATTTTTTAAATGAAACCTCCTATTTCCATGATCTATATTTTTCTAGTGGTTTTTACCATTCACTCCTTTCTACAATACCATTTCTTACATGCTTTGGGGACTCCATTCTTTTTTTTTTTTTTTTTTGTCATGACCAACAGCATTGATCACCTTCCTTAATTCTACAAATATACAGACTATGGCATATTTTTTAAAAGTTTTCTCTCATGATCATCCTCACAAGGCTTCTGATTTTTGCTTTTACCAAATCCCTCATGGAATATTCTTCTTGTTGACCCTGAACGTCATCACTTACTGATTTTATTTACAATTCATGTTTTGGGGGAAAGAGGAGTGGTACATGAGAAGTTGAAGGGAGATATATGAAAGTTGAGTTAAGAAAAATGCATTTCTTTAAAGTTAAGTATATGCCTCATATTTATTTTGTGTTATTATCTTTTGTAAGAGTTGTAAATTCATTTTTTTTTAATTCTCATGCTCTTAAAGCACCTAAGATATGGTCATTATTATATGTTAGAAGATGTTTGACAATGTAAACTTTGTTTACATTGTTCACAAAGAAAGAACTATTTCTAAGAATTGAACCTAAATTCAAGAGACCTTGATATTCCATGTTACATAGCCTCCTGCATCCAAGAACCACATTAAATATTTATGGTAGAAAGTTAGGATTAAGAATAAAAAGAAAGACAATGCCTAAATGAATTGATTTTATTCCATCACATTAAGTTGGTGAGAAGATAGTAAAATAAATAATTGTTCCTCAATAGGCATTTTCTTTTTGAAACACTACTTTATTGACAACTTCTATAAATATATAAAATATACCATGATAATAATCCCCTTCCTCTCTACCCTCCTGTTACCCCTCCCCAATTCTTCCTTTAGTGAATCTCTTCTTTTCATTGAGTCACTGTTCTATTTAGATATCATCATTGTTTTGTTTTTCTCCTATTATTCACGTAACGTGTAGGTAGTGTCAGCCATTGTGAGGTCGTGAATTTCAAGGCTGCTTTGTATAGGGAAGATAGGATGGGAAACATGTCTCCCATTCCTTTGGCTCTTAGAGTATAGACGCTTTCTTGTCTACAGCACATACAACTGCATTTTTCAGAAACAAGAACATTGCAAATTCTTGGCCAAATTCAAGGCATTTATGCAAACTTCACAGCTTGTCTCTTCCTATGTCCCATCCCCACTGAACAGAGGCTCTTGAATGCCATGGATCTAAAGTGAGACCATGGTCACTTTGTGGGAACTTCTGCTTGTCATTGAAATGTGGAAAATATATGTTTGATAGAGTGCCCTGCCATGTGGAATTATATTTGGGATTTTGTTTGCTGAAATTCTATAACTATAAATTGTGCTTTAGAAAAAAAAAAAGAGATCCAAACAAGCAAGAAAAGAAAACATCTCCCATTTACTGATTTTGTATTAAAAACCCTACATAGATTATAACTCAAAAAGAAAGCATTCATTTGTGATATCATTTACATTTGCAACTAATATATCTGACTCTTTCAGAATATTACTAAGTAAACAAATGCATAATATAATTTTAAATTGAGAGCACTACTTTCATTACACCCATATAGATGAACTATGACTTTCAACAGACTTGTGTTTTGAAAGAAAATAATAGATTCTTACACATGCATGACATTTCTGTCTTTTCTGAGCAAGGTATATTGTTCTTCATGATAGTGAAATGATGTTTAATATACTGTTGATAGCCTGCATAACTCTGGCATCTAGAACCAACTCAGATTGTTTTGTTTGCAGAATTTATGAAGTCTAATATTCACACAGGATTTGTTTAACCCTAAGGTACTTCATATGTAAAAAAAAGTCAATATAATTCCCCAATGTGTGTGGAAAAAGACCATTTTCCTATTTTAAATATGCACGAAAGGGATATTATTTGTATTAATACTGCACTGCCACCTTGTGGAGAGACTGTACAAAACCTTAGAGAATCACTGGTCAGTTTCCACTCAGGGGCTCAAAGAAGATTGTTTCAGGTGAGAACTCTTAATGAAAGTAGCAAGAGGCATCCGCCACATAAAAACAATTTCTTTAAAAAGATAATTGCGCAATACACCATTATCTGTTGTGGAGTGAGCGCCTGCAACAAAGAAAATACCTGAATTGAAGCCTTCTGTCTTCCAACAGGTGTTAATATTAATCTCAATGGTGTTAATTTTTAATTTCTCAAACAATAATGATTATGTTCTTTAAGTCATAAGTATTATTTGTTATGTCTTTAATTTTGCAACTGTTCATTTTTCCATGCCCTCTTACTGTAAGGTATCTTTTGAAAAATGTTTTATACAGAAACTATTTTTTGCCTGGCTCTTTATGAATTAGAGAAGAAGGGAAAAAACATAGCATGACACTGTTATGATGTCTAAGAATAAGTCAGCCTAATTTAATTATTGCAAAATATGGATAATTGGAAAAAAGTTTAGTTTTCTCAGTTAACATGCACATATATATAGACTATAGATAGGTTCTCTATATATAAATAAATATGTGTGTATGTGATTACATTTGTGGGTTGGGGAAATATAAGCATTAATTTCAACACATGTATAAGAAATATGTATAGCAATGTTTCAATCATTCACCATATTTGATATGAACACCACTTTACTAGCATGTGATTCAGTGTATTTGCAGAACTCCTGGCCAGTCGATGGCTTTGTCAAACCCATTCCTTCCCTCTTTCTTACAATCATCCAAGAAGGATGTACAAGGGTGCAGTACTCCAGGTAAACAGGAAAGGTCCTAGCCATTCAAGCTTCCTGCCGGCAGGGAGTTCTGTCAGCAGTGAGCCTGATGAATCCTGGGGTAGAAAACCTACTGAGTGCACTTGGTCACCTTCGCTGGTGAGCGTATCTGGTCGCCTTTGCTGTGTCTTTTACAGTAGACAGGACTCTCCATCTGGGAAGAGCATCTGTGTCTTGGAATAACTAACTCCATGGACTCTGGATTTTTGCTTCTATTTAGCTTTTCTTGCAGTGGACAGGTGATAATCAGTCTTTGCCTAACTTGTGCTAGTGACATGTCTAAGCACACGTGGTCTAAGAGTCTTTGACACATTTCTTTCATTAAGCATACATTTCATTGGCTCATTCCAAAGAAAATCATTTTTAAGCATTTGCCTTTGGGCCACACAAGGTTTCAGGTACACGACTTGTAACAGTGAACAAAGCTGATATACTCCCTGCTTAGTTTGAAGATTAAAAGTTCAGGCAAAATGTCGAGCATTTTAAAATCTAAATGTAACCATGAGAAAAGGCATTCTACATAATATAGATGACAGCACAGCAGGACCTCCCTAGCCTAGTAGGAAAGGACCCAGGAAGCACTCTCCAAGGTGTGTCATTCCATCCTGACAGAAGGATGCCTCGATTTACTGACATCGAGAAGACAGATGAGAAAATATTCCAAATGAAGGGATCAGCATATACAAAGTCCTGGGGGCCAAGGAGGATGAAAAGCAGCTGTGATGTCCTTACTGATGGAGGCTAAGATCTAGAGGTGCAGTGACAAGAGAGCATTCAGAACACCCCAGAGAAGTTAAATGGAATTGAAATGTCATAAAACAGGAAAGAAAGAAGGCGGCTAGGGAGAGTTAATTAATTTTTATAGATAATCTGGAAGAGAAAGAGAGACAGACAAAGACAGATAGCTCTATCTGTGAAAATGGCGAAGAGGATTCCATAGTGGATTTCAAGACATAGTCATATGTGTGTAATGATTACTAGTCTTCAAACAAAATATGAATTTATGACTGAGCACATACCACCTCTTCAAAAGCAACTGAAAATATGGTGATATAGTTGAGCATTTTGTAAAATTAAATAATGCATGTATTTTAATGTCTGTGATATGAACACTAATCCACTCTGGTTTTGGTCCTTTCAGACCGGATCGTGATGGCTGAGCAGTGGATCTCATCCCAAGCTCTGAGCAGCAAGAATGGTGAACAATCAAAATCCAACAATAAGATAAGAAAAGATAACTGACTCCCTGGCAGGAGATGAACCACCCCTCCCACAGCAGCCAGGGCCCAGGTGAAACCACAGAGTAAGTGGAGAGATGAGCAAGAGTGCTGCTTCCACAGATACTCAAAATGCACCAAAGCAGAAATCCAGAAGCTTCTGAGAGCTCAAGTTAGACTTAAAACACACCCATGGGCTCAGGGAATTTTGCAGAAGAGGGAGTGGAAAGAATGTAAGAGCCACAGGGAGGGAGGGAGTATCCAGAGTTCACACACCTCTCTTCCTTCCCCTCCCCTTCCCAAATGACTGATTGCTGCTCTCACAACTCATAACCCACTGCCCATAGTGAATACTAGCAATCTGACTAAGGAGGGTCCTCAGGGGAGCAGTCGGGGGGGGGGAGGGAAGAGGGAAATGATGGCTCTTTATGATTTGTCAAAAAATTCTATATAATAAAAAAAGTTATTTGACTTTCTGACTGGAGGGTTCATTATTATTTCTTCCTCCTACTTCCAATTTTTTTTTTAAAAAAATTGTTTATTTGAGAGAGAGACAGAGAAACAGAGACTGACAGAAATACAGAGACAGAGAGAGCAAAAATGGGCCCACCAATGCCTCCTGCAAACATACTGCAGACACATGTACACTTTGTGCATCTGTCTTCATGTGTATGCTGACGACTAGAACCTGGGCCACCCGGGTTTCTAAGCAATGGTTATTAACCATGGAGTTATATCTCCAGCCCTCACTTCCAATTTTTATAAAAATTGTGGATTCTCCTGACTCTAAATTCTTATCATTTTTGTTAAACTCAATATTTCTGTAATGTCTTTTAGAAAATGTGCCAGAGAACAAAATCATGGAAGTTTTAAAGTTTATATCCAAAATACTTTAAACTTTAGACCAAGTTGGCATTTTTTAAAAACATTTTAGAGATTTATTGATTCCTCAGTCCCTTTGCTTCTGCCAATATTTACAACTCAAAATGACAGTGTCGAAGTCAAGAGACCTTCAGCAACATCCAAGAAACAGTAACATTAGCTGGAACAGGTTAATATAAAATCCTACAGTTATATTGATTTAGTCTGAAAGTCAACAATTTCATTTTTGGAAATTGTCATAAATGAAAGTAGAAATATTTCTAAGAATATGAGGAAAATAATTTATTTGAAACAAAACATTTAATACCTATTTGAGATGCTGATAACACAAGTGTGTTATTATTTCTATATTTTTAGCATTTACTTATTTTAATTCCTAACAGATATAGTTTTATAGTTGTGATGTTATGTTATGTTATGATGTGATGTTGTTATGTGATGTTATGTTATGTTATATTGTGATGTTATGTTACATTATATTATGTTATGTTATGTTATGTTATGATGTTATGTTATGTTGTGATGTTATGTTTTGTTATGTTGTGATGTTGTGATATAGTTATGTTGTTATGTTATGTCATATTACGTTATGTTGTGTTATGATGTTATGTTATGTTATAATGTGATATGTTATGTTATGTTGTGATGTGATGTTATTTGATGTTAATTATACTCCATCTCATGGGCAGTCTAGTTGCTGTTAGTTTTTGCTCTCCATCCTTGCACACACACAAAACTGGCTCGTGCACAAGTCCTCACTCATTGAAGACTCATTTATATTATTTTATTCACTCCTTCCCTTGACAAAATTTGTGTGTCTTCATTACTATGACAAGCCATTTCAATATATTTATTTTTTCTTTTTTTGGGGGGGGTACAGTGAACTTTATTTGATGGTAGTGATAAAAGAGGGCTCCTTAACCCTTCCCCTTCTTCCAGGGTTATCTGTGATGGAACTGTGAGGGGGGATGTTCAGTGTGTTTGGGGCTGAGTTGGGGCAGGGTCTCCCCAGCAGCCAAGGCCTCTCGAGGGGCTTCTCTTCCTCTCATGATCTTGCTGGGACGAGTGGTTCAGAGCTTCTTACTCCTTGGAGGCCATGTGAACCATAAGGTCCACCACCCTGTTGCTATAGCCAAATGCATTGTCATACCAGGAAATGAGCTTCGCAAAGTGGTCTTTGAGGGCAATGCCAGCCCCAGCATCAAAGGTTGAAAAGCAGGTGTCACTGTTGAAGTTGCAGGAGACAACCTGGTCCTCTGTGTAGCCCAGGATGCCCTTCAGGGGGCCATCTGATGCCTGTGTCACCAGCTTCTTGTTGTCATCATATTGGCAGCTTTCTCCAGGCGGCAGGTCAGGTCCACTGCAGACGTGCTGGGGGTGGGCACATGGAAGGCCACGCCAGTGAGCTTCCCGTTCAGCTCTGGAATGACCTTGCCTACAGCCTTGGCTGCGCCCTTGGAACAGGGATGATGTTCTGGGCAGCCCCACGGCCATCACACCACAGCTTCCCAGAGGGGCCCTCCACGATCTTTTGAGTGGCAGTGGTGGCATGAACTGTGGTCATGAGTCCCTCCACGATGCCAAAGTTGTCATGGATGACCGTGACCAGGAGGGCTAAGCAGTTGGTGGTGCAGGAGGCGTTGCTGACAATCTTGAGTGAGTTGTCCTACTTCTCGTGGTTCATGCCCATCACAAACATGGGGGCATCAGCAGAAGGAGCAGAGATGATGACCCTCTTGGCTCCACCCTTCAGGTGGGCACCAGCCTTCTCCATGGCGGTGAAGACACCAGTAGACCCCAGGACATACTCGGCACCAGCATCACCCCATTCGATGTTGGTGGAGTCTTGCTCCTGGAGGATGGAGATGGCCTTGCCATTGATGATAGGCTTCCCTTTCTCGGCCTTGACCTTGCCATGGAACTTGCCTTGTGGTGTCATATTGGAACATGAAGACCATGTAGTTGAGGTCAATGAAGGGGTCGTTAATGGCAACAATATCCATTTGCCAGAGTTGAAGGCAGCCTGATGACAAGGCACACAATTCAGCCAAATCCGTTCACTCGACCTTCACCATGGTGTCGAGGGACAGGGACACGTCTGGCAGAGCGGGCAGATGGGCAGAGAGCCTTTTCAATATATTTCATTCATGTCCATTCCTATGAACTATCTTTCTTATTTTCTTTTTTTAATATTTTATTTATTTATTTGGGAGAGAGGGAGAGAGAGAGAGAGAGAGAGAGAGAGAGAGAGAGAGAGAGAGAGAGAGAGAGAGAGAGAGAGAATGAATGGGCTAGGACCCCAGCCACTACAAATGAATTACCGACATATGCGCCCTCTTGTACATCTAGCTTTATATGGGCACTGTGGAATCAAACTCTGGTCCTTCTTCAGCCCTCTTTCTTGTTTTCAAATTGGCATACTTAAAGTCAAGACAATGTTTTGAAGGGCATACGCATGATTAAGAAACCTACCTTAAAGAAAACACGATGTCATTAACAAAAAGGAGTCTATGCTATGTTTTTTGACGTTTTCACTTAAAAGTATACATTGGTATTGATTTACTTATGTATTAGAAGTATATATTAATGTCTACCTATTGTTCAAGGCATGGTAGCTTTTGATTCTAAGACAATTAATATTCCATAGCATACATATATTAAATGTTTTGGTGGTTTCTGGAAAGATCCACATTCAACCCTACTCCCACTCAGTTTTGCTTGGAACACCATGGCAAAGCCCACAATGCAAGTGTGAACCCCAACCAGTGTGGGGTCCAATCGGGGCTTTAATACCTTAAAGGTCGCTTTCCACTGGGAATACTAGTCACACTATAAGCTTCCCATCATCAGTGCTGATAAGAAACGGGGGTCTTCCTTTCTTCTTGAGTGGAGACTATGTGCCACAAATGATTTCAATAACTTGTCGCATCTCTTACAATGAGCACTTCAAACTTGTAGACCTGAACTTAGGGTCTAATTTAACACAAATTCCCTATTGTGGACCTTAAAGTCACCTTCATCTTAAACTGTGGCTTACTTTGTTTCATAATAGATTCTAGAAGTTATCCATTTCATTTGAACACCTTTTCTCTCTGATTGTTATAACTTTGCATTATTTCTTGTTGCATTGACATAAAGGCACTGTGAGCATCGCATGAGTTTGTAGTTTTGCTAAAATTTCATCTAGCATTGAGCTTCAAATTTGAATGCATCTCCCATGTTGACAGTTGTGGGTTTTAACTAACACAAGCATATGGTGCTGTCCATACAACAATGCTATTCGGAATAAAATCAATTATCTATCAAAATTAATCATCTGTCCTTTCAAGCAGGATATGCAATGCAGGGTTCAAAAGACATGAAATGTGCTCCTGGAACGCAAATGATGGCAGGAGGCTGACAATGTAGACAACTGTTTACACAATAGAAAATCTTCACCAGCAATGAATGTTTCATAATCTAACCTTCTCTGTGACCAGGTGGATTAAAACTAAAAATCGCACATATTTATTTTCCCCATATTAGTAGAATTTGAGTCTCGTCATGTATTTGAGGAAATGGTTGATGGTGGAGCAAAGAAATTAAGATGAGAACAAGTAGTTTTCAATGCAGTTACCTTATAGTGTAGGTGGAGCAAAGAAATTAAGATGAGAACAAGTAGTTTTCAATGCAGTTACCTTATAGTGTAGGAGCCAGAGAAATTGGCTATGCAGGTTAGGGGTGACAGGAACCCAAAGTTGAATAGCTTTCTCTTGGCTAAATACTAGAATTGTCCTTGGCACTGTTGGAGAAAATAGGTCATTACACTTTACTACATACAGGTTAGAAGCCTCAGAAAGGTCTGTATTTCTTTACCTCTGTCCCATTAGGGAGTCCTTCCATTCCTGTTTGAAAAAGACTTTATATATAAAATTTAAATTTAGGGGAAATTGCCCTTTTTTAGAAATCCTGAGCCCCGGCATCTGATATCACGACTGTCTAAACCAGCTGCCCATTCACGGGGTTCATATAAAAATACCAAACCTGAGACTTGAGGTGGGCTTCTCAAACCCCTCTTTCTTCCATGGGCAAGAACTCTGCCTTTTGTTATTGTTGTTCTTCAAATTTCTTTCCTTAAGATCTGAGCTTCTCAATAACTTCCTTCCTTCCCTTCCTTTCTCTTAAAGTTCTCCCACCTGAAGCATTAAGTTATAACATCTTTCTTAACCTTATTCTCTGATCTGTGGATTTCATCCCTCAAATTCACAAGACAAGAATGCAGAGATGCCAGCCATTGGAGGGATGAAAATCTGTTTTTAAGTGTTTTTTCTTGTTTTTTTTATTATTTATTTATTAATATTTGAGAAAGAGGAATGGAGAGAGTAAGAAAAATACAGATGGAGAGATGGGCTGTTCCAGGGCCTGCATTCACTGCAGGTGAACTTCAAATACAATTACCACCTTGTGCATCTGTCTTTCATGTGTGCACTGGGGATTCAAGCTCAGGTCTTTCTGCTCTGCAGCCAAGCACCTTCACCACTGAGCCATCTCTCCAGCCCTGGTTGTAAGATTTTAGCAATCTCAATCTTGACTAGAAGAGACAAGAGTTTCCTTCAGGGCAGAGATAGAAATTTCAGGTAAATTATGTGGTGCTTCAACAGGATATTTGAAAGCAATATTGATGGTTCTCTTTCCTCGCTGTGTCGAACACAATCATGAATGACTGCAGTCATGATTAGAAAGCCAGCTGATTGTCTCTACGAAGCCCACTGAGATTAGACTTGAGTGTGGAAAAGCTCTGTGAAAACTTCAGGAAGCAGAGACAAGCGGAAGGTCATCAAATCATTGTGTCCTCTGATACAGGCTCACTAGAGAGAATTGTTGCAAAGACCTATTTGCTTCTCTGGTCCTGGTTTTGCATACTGTCTCTGCTGTCCCTGCTTTTGGCCATGAACTGACATGTCTTACAAACAAGTCAATACAAATGCCAAGACGTTGAATCTCCAAAATATTAGCGATCCTAATTATCTCTCTGTAGTTAACAGAAACTAACATACTCATCAACATATAAGACATCTACATCATTGTTTATCATAACGAATATATTCTCTCAAGTGATATTTAAATAACACTCTTTCACACCCCACTATCAGTCTGCAAGTGCTCAAAAGAGAATAGTGTACGTAAGTCTAATTTAATCAAATCAATTCCCAAACACCAAGATTCTATTTTGAAAACACCCACTTAAGATGCTGTTCCTCAGAACTACCCTCAGTAGCAAAATCAGTTCTCCAGAGAAACATACTTGTGGGTGTGCCTGTACACGATGGATATAGTAATTCATGATGTTTCCTTCACGATGTGTCTTCAAGTTTTCTTCCCTTCCTTTTAGGAAACAGTAACAAATATTTCCACATAGAAATAAATGCATTGCTGTATCAAGTATGGGTAGAGAAGCTAGGTAGCGTAATGCCTCTGTAATGCTCATATATTTTAATCAGTTCAGAAGAATTGGGACACTGTTAGAGAATCAGTTTCATACTCAACATGTGTCCATTCTTTCTTTCTTGTGTGAAATGGAAATGTACATCTTAAGGATATATTTTCCTTTTTTTTTAATCCCTCCCAGAGATAGTATATGAGTTACAAGCAAATGCTACAATTATGCATCTTCCACAGTTTTTAATTTTTTTTTGAGGTAGGGTCTCACTTTAGCCCAGGCTGACCTGGCATTAACTATGTAGTCTCAGGGTGGCCTTGAACTCACAGTGATCCTCCTACCTTTGCCTCCCAAGTGCTGGGATTAAAGGCTTGCGCCACCAAGCCCAGCTTATCTTCCACATTCTTGCATGGGCATCTTGGATCTCATTTATGACTCTGCTCAGGAAAGTTTGGTGGGAGTTAAGTGCCTAGGGCTGTAAGTGGATGAACATAGTTTCCTCATGGTGATCCGGGTGTATACATCAACTGGTGTGACAGTGTAAACTATTAGCTTCAATTGGGGAGAGAAGAGCAAATCAACCTTAATGTTGATGCCTGGGGGGATAACAAGTCTACACTTTTGTTTTCATTCACTTGTTTTGATCATAACTTATGAGACTCAATTACTAGAGATAAACCCCATCTAGTCTCATTGCATAATTGGTTTTGTGGAGTCCATTATCCTAATAATGATCCTCTAATTGGCAGAAAAATGAAATATTCTGATAAGTAACATCAGGACATAATAACAGTAATTAATAGTAATTAAATTCTGTACAACCCATTTTAGACTAGAGAGATTGGAAGTGATTTTTAAAGTTTATGTTGGATATAAAAAGAAAAAAATACCCTAAAAATTTGGGGGGGGGAGTTATTGACATATTTAAAACAGTAATGTAAAATTCAGAATAAAGGATTTTCATCATACTTAATACAACTGAGAGAATTTGATGAGTGTATAATCTTTATCTGTGTATTTTTTGATGCATTCAAATCATGTTCACCTATGCCAGGCATTACATTAACTACTAAGAGAGAGTTAACTTTTATGTCAGCATTCTGAACATAAATTTCATCAAAAGTTCCAATTGGTAAGGTAGGTCCTTGTTAGGGGACCATATTCAGGTGGAGGGGGAGAACCTTGCCTGTGATGAGCACTAGCATTAGAAACTGCCTTTTAACTGATGTTTTCATGTGAAGAAACAATAATATGACCCTGAGACTCCAGGGGAAAAGGGCTGTTTTATCTTATGATGTTTAAAAGTCAAATTGACTTTACAAAGACAAGCCCATCTTCTTTTTCTCTTTATGGCTTGTACTGGAGACACTCCACACTGCTGTGGACTGGGCAGGGCATTGATTCACCTCCCTGAGGAGGAACTCCAATGAAACTGTCATGCATTTTCGATACATGCAGGGCTATCATGTCTGGGCTAAATACCCAAATACTTTGCCCACTGTCAAAGCATTTCACTTGGTTTCTTGATATCTTTGTTCCATGCAGATTAATCTATCTTCTGTATGTTTGGGAAGGGTCCGTGGCAAAGGGCAAAAGTGGAAGCATGGTTTGTTAGAAAATGCCACAACTGTCCTCCCTAGGATCCTTCATATTATAGACCCAAAGCTGAAGAGTCAACTTATACTAAATGTGAGTAAAATATTCCATTTTTGCTTGTTTATACTCATTTTTTTATTTTGTTTGCTTTTAGCTTGAAACGACTTTTATGCCCTACTTATTGCTATTTTACATTCATTGTGCCTATCTGGTTTCAATTGGAGATATTCATGCCTTCGTATTTGCTCCACTAGACTCCAATTTGGTGGCAATTTGCTAATCATTTTGATATGGAACCCTTATAAAAGATGCTTCTTATGAAAAGAATATCTAGTTCTCAGATCTCTAATATCATAAGCAAATATGACCCATATGCCAATGTTTTGATTAATCCAGATACTCATTAGGGGAAAAAAGTATCAGGAGGTTTGTAGTTGACAGTATGTAAATACTATGTAGTGGGTAAAAATTTACTAACAATGCCTACTATTTATATAAATAAAGCTTTCTTTTAATATACAGGCACACCAATAAATCATGATTATCCACTTCCCACAACTAAGCCAAATACCATTAGCTCATCTATAACTCCTGGAGGAAAGAACTAAAGTGGATTCATTTCAACAGTAGAATAATCAGTAGCATGTGCCAAGAAAGTCCATGAAAAGATAGTGATTAAATGATTCCCTGCTATCCAAATTCGAATTCTCAAATAATGTGGCTGCTCCAGGGAAGCTTTGTGAATTTGCACCTCAGTGTACTTCTCTGAGAACAATAAATATGTTCAAATTTTTGCACTTTTGAGACTTAACAAGGTGGGCCCTGTAAATATTTGGAAAAAATGTCATGTGAAACACTTCAAGACTGGTGTAATAGAAGTATTCCACCCAATCTAAAATCTGTGCACTGCTCCAGATACTGAGCCCATAATCATGGGGGAGGGTTCACCAAAGGAACATCAAATGTTTTTGAGTTAGGTTGCTTGCTTCTAAATGATATCTGGCACTTTTCTAAGAAATTTAAGAATGACCTTGAAATTTACTAAAATATTTCATCTACGATATATATATATATATATATATATATATGCGACATTGCTATAGTAATTACCAAACTTTAATAGTGGTTCTTTTAATGCATTAAACAAGTTTCCTAAATCCCAGTGAAACAGTCTATGTCTATTTGTGTCAGTAATTAAATTTATTGCCAGCAAACTGCTTATAATTGCCTGAGTTTCTCTTTGCTATTTCTCTTCTTAAGGCTAAACTCAACTGATGAGCCCAGTATCCCATGATGCTTTAAAGTCATCATTAATTTAATGTCACTCACTCTTCATTTATTAGTAGTCCTGATTTCTTATCAACCCTGAAATATTTGGAGAAGCTGACCTATACAATTGGATCCCAGTTGAAAGCACTAATTAATCAAGCTCTCCGACTGTCTTTATGTCTCCCCAATAGCTGTAATATCAAAACAAAATTCATTGGAAGTTTTTATCTTTTTCACTTACATAATAATCTCTTAATATAGGTAAAATTTGGACAGAGACCTTTAGAAAATTATGTGAAATCATATAATGCAAGTATGTAACAGCAAATCATTTAATACTTGAATAAGTAAATTTTATTGTAATTTATAACTAAAGCACCATGTGAATACGGAAATGTATACTAGAAACCATTCTGGGGATTCTATAACCGAGAATTCTTGATGGGGTTTAAGTCATATATATATATATCACTCTTCTTGCAAATATAAAAATATTTTAAAAAATAAATATTTGTGTGTATGTGTGTGTGTGAGAGAGAGAGGGAGAGAGAGCGAGGGAGAGAGAGAGGGAGAGAGAGAGAATATGGGTGTTTCAGGCCCTCCTGATGCTGCATACCAACTCCAGACACATGCATCTGGCTTTATGTGGGTGCTGTGGAATAGAACCCAGGCCCATTGAAGTCTTCCAGTAACTCATCAATTAACAAGTCTCCAGGTGGAAACACAAAAAAGGTAAAGGTGAAATGGGAAGCACAGTCTGTAATGCTGTTTTGCCTGCTTGTGCTGTGAGAGGAGCACATCTGTGACAGACAAGTTCCTTCCTGGCGTACACAACATTCCAAGACAGCATTGGTCCTGAGGAACCCCAGTCACAAAAGGAATCTAAGAAACTGTCCACAGAAGCCTGGGCAAGGAAAGAGAGCACAGCCACCCTGCATAGAGAGAAAGCAGCTGGCTTAGTTTATCTGCATTGTTTGAAAAGAAAGCTCTACCCATTGCGTATTTTGAGCACTGTGAATATAGGATTGGGTTAAGAATAGTTAAGGTGTTTCAAGCATTTTTGAGACTTCTGTTAACAAAGATAATTATTTCGACCACCAGAATTTCTCTGCCTACTGATTAAAATGGTTATTAATTAACTAGGTTTGATTGCTAATTAACTGATGTGTTTTTGCATTATTTCCATTAAGACTCATAATCAATGCAAATGACTAATTTTACCAAATATATCAATTTTAGTCAAATAATCTAATTTTAGTTTAGTTCATTTTTTATTCATTTACTTTGGCTTGTGTGTGTGTGTGTGTGTGTGTGTGTGTGTGTGTGTGTGTTTTGCACGTATATGTGATGTGTAGTGCCCTTGCTTGCCTGCTGTGGCTACAGTGGAACTTGGGGTCTCCTGCTCCACAGCTCTTCTACCTGGACATGTTTCTGAGACAGACTTTCTCTTTTTAACAATTTTGTCTTGGCAGGCTCAAATAATATGTGGGTGTAGGCTCCCCTTCAGGACTGGGGCACTAGGGTTACAGGACAGAAAGGCTATGTTCAGATAATTTATGTGTGATCTGGTGATTTGAATTTAGGCAGCCTCAGGCCTCCTCAAGCTTACACAGGAAGCATGCTTAACAATTGAGCCATATCTCCAGCTCCCAATATCCAATTTCAGCATGACATATTTTGTACATACATATATACATATATTTCAACCATCAGAATTTCTCTACCTACAGATTAAAATGTTTATTAGATGATTAATTAGGTTTGAATGCTAATTAACTTATGTGATTATATATATATATATATATATATATATATATATATATATATATATATATTATTTATCTTAGTCCAAAAACCAAGTAACTACACACACACAAACACACACATACCTGTGCATACATGTATGTTATAGATACACAGTAGACATATATGTTTGGCCACTAAAATTTGGTTACCATCTATCTGAAATTAAATACTAAAAATGTTTTGAGCATTTCTGATGGTTTAGCTCAACAGAAAGGGACCTCCACCATCACATAGGAGTCCCAGCGCCTTCAGGGAGACAGATGATTATTTAAATGCAATTGTCATTTCTGAGTAAAACCATTGGTAATGTTTGTAGTTCCTCGTTCCACTGCTTAGGGAAATTCATTTGCACCCACACTAACCCTTTAATCCAGCAAGAAAATGTCAATTAGGCCTTATTTGAAGGAGCTTGACCTTTTCTCCACTTACTGGAGAAGTGAACAGTGTAATTGATTGGAAATAATGCGCAGATGTGTGTTTGCTTTCACCAGGGAAAAGTAAGAAACACAATATTTATTTATTCCAGAAATGTTTAACATCACTACCAATAAGGTCCTATGGCCAGAGACTCAATTAGAGAGAACACCGCAGTTGAAGGATGCTTAGCGATGTCGGGAACTTGGACCTGGTATCCCAACTGGAGACATAGTTTAGCATTCCAGTGAAAATGAGAAAGAACCCAGAAACAGTCCTGTGGATAGTGGTCTGTGATGTATTTACATTTAGGTTCCTCTTGTTATTTTCTTAGATTTCAAAAGAAAACCCAACATATTTAATGAATATGAGAGAAAGAGCTTCATACCCATTATTATATAGTAGGAGAAGGGCTGTTCATTACGTCCTATGTATCCTGGATTAAATTTATAAAGTGAAACAATATTTTGTCAAAGACTCCTGCTGTTTTTCTAGCTCTCTTCTTGGACCTGGATTCCATTCACTCTCTTACTTCCATACCTTGGTTGAACAGTGTGCTTACACTTTCTCTTATCATCTCTTTCATCTTTCCTCCCTTGGATCCTATTTCTATTAGTGTAATTAACCTTATCTTCTTTTCTTCTCTTAAATATCAGAGAAAAAAATTCTCATGATGAAAACCATTTTTCCCTGTCTTTTTCCCTTGACCCTCAGAAGGTATATGGGGCTGGACATTGCTCACAATGATTACATAAATTAACTTTTGAGAAATACCTATGGTAAAATAATTCCCTATTTTAAAACTCTGAATATGTCATTCGTTGGGAGACAGGGTATTGATAGAGTATAATAAATTACTCAGGAGAGATATGTACTGAAGGGACACTCAATATCTAACAATTTTCAACCTCTGATTTTTTCATTTTTTTATTTTACAGAGAGAAAGAGAAAGAGAGAGATTGAGAGAGAGAGAAGAGGAGGAGGAAAAGGAAGAAGAGGAGGAAGCAAATGGGTGCAATGGGACATCTTGCCATTGCAAATGCATTCCAGACACATGTGCCGTGTATACCTGGCTTCACATTAGTCCTGAGGAATGGAACCCCGACCGTCAAGCTTTGCAAGCAAGTGCATTTAACCTCTTATCCATCTCTCTGTTCCTCAAACTTTGATTTCCGAAGGAAAGTTGTTTCAATGTAGTTACTTGGATTCATTGCTTGAATTGCTGTTAGAAGAAACTACCTTGATATACTACCACACAGGATAATGCAAATGTTTAAAAGATGTTAAATTGGAAAAATTTAAAACAAACATCACCACCTGTGTGGAAAATAAACAGCCACAAGAAAAAAAATAACATTTCTAATATTAATTATCCTAAATGTGCTTTTCTGTCCAAATCTGTGGAAAGCAATATAAATAGCATGGCTTTATTGTGTCTCTCTTCCTGACTGTCTTCCAATGGCTGTCAAAGTCAAAGCCCTTTGCCAAGTCAGCCTGGCCCTCTGACTGTCCTCCTGAGGTGACCTGTTCTTCCCATCCAAAATCTTCAGTCTGCAAAGGGTAGTTAGCCTAAAATGTCAACAAGACAGAAGTAATTGTACACAACATCTGCACAAAAGAGGAAGACTAATGAGTTAAGTTATGAGAGCACACTCTGCCCTTTGAGATTTCTCCTTAAAGACATGAACTTGCTCTTTTAAAAATGCCATATATATTTGAGGGGGAAGAATGGCTACAGCTTTGAAAGAAAATGATGTCTAGGCAGATGCCTGACAGTAAATTATCTGCTTCAACTTCCATAGTTTATTCTTGTTTTTCATTCTTAGAAGGAAGCATATACACGAAAAGCATGATTACAGAATCCCTGTTCTACGTTATAACTGCTTATTTTGATTTAAGCTATTTCACCAGTTAATTATATATTGTATCCATCATGTTTCTTTAATTGTTACCATCATATTATTTTAGTATACCCTATAAAAATGAAGCATATTGGCCAGTGAAGCAGTCTCCTATTTCAGCTGTCTAACATTCGTTATTGGGCTCCCAGATGCTCACTTTATATCCACTTTATCTCATGTAATCATTTTCTATATAGTGAATACAAGTAATAATAATTTTAGACAATTAACGTCACTTAGCAGCCTTGAGTAAGTAGTCTCCTCAAGCTAATGTGTTACCACAGATCTGTATTTTCCAATGTTCTTCACAGTTTCTGAATATACACAAATTTTTATTTTAATCTTTGGGAAAAATCACATTTTGGAAAGATATTGGTATTATCCCTGTCTAATAATTATCCAATGCATTTCTGTTATTTTTGCTAATAAATATAAAAATGTAAAAAAGAAACAAGGCACAGAAAACACTTTTGTTCATTCTGAAAGTAAAGATGTTGAACTGCATGGTAATAAAATGTTTTTGAGTTCTAGAATTTTCTGGAATTCAGGATTATTTCTCATAATCACAGATATTCTAAAGAATATCTTTGTACTTTGTGAGAAAATTTTTTTCAATAAATCTAAGAGTAACAAATTTGTCAATTAGCTTTCTCAATAAATATCTACTGGGTACCTAACATAGGGAAGGAAGATATTTCCTCCAAAGAGATGAACAGAGCTGATCTATCCAATTTAACCTGAGGATTCCTTTTAAATGGTCAAGGAAATGGTTGTGTTTTATAATTTTATCTGACTGACAAGCTAAGGCATTAAATCCACAATGTTGTGCATATTCGTGAGTGCACTCTAGGTGTTATTAATTAACATATATTGAACGAAAGGAAAACTTTCCTCCATGATTGTTTTGTCTGGTCTTCCTGGAATATTTTGTCTTATAATTATCACTGCAGTATTTGATCCCTGAGGAAAGGAGAGATGGAATGAGGAAAAAGGAAGAGATGAGAAGAGTCCAGGTAATTTTTACCTGAACAAATTTGTGATTTGTGATTTTCAATATTTGAAATGCCAAGGACTATACTGCAGTCAGAACTAAAGAGAGCACACCCAGATTTCTGGTTTGTTTTTCCCATTTGAGAAATCAGTTATAGATGAGAGTGTGAAATTAACAGTGGCTATATGAATCTCAAGAGTGGAATACAATTGGAGACGATGGATAGAAATGTGAGGCTGTTCAGGATATGCATAATATATAAATATATATATATATATCATCCAGGGAATTAACATTGACAGAGAAAAGACTTTTTTTGCTTATTCTGTGACTCGATGAAGCACTAAATGTGTTATAAATTTATAAAACAATACATTTGGGGAAAGACAACACTTTTAGATTTCAAACATGTGAACCATGTTTAGATGAGTCTGAATTGAATAAAAAAATAAACTTTTATTTCAAGTAGTTCTCCTATATTAACTCAGCTCCTTGTGTAGAATAGGAACTATTTCAAAAAAATTGGTAAAATTGGAGGGAATGTAAGAATTGATGCACAGTAGGTAACATGGGAGAAAAGGAAGGAATTGGAAGGACCAGTTTTACCTTCTTTTCACCTATTTACATTTAAGTGAATCCTTCAAGCATTTAGTGTCTTACAGATCAGTTTCCCTGTCCAGTGCTACATGGAATACTTCTGGGTGAAGGTGAAAATTGCTTAAAGTACTCTTTTCCCAGCTGATGGCAAAGGAAGAAAGTTACAGGGAAACAAGTTGTGTTTCAATGTACAAGTCAGAATTACTGTCCAACTGGGTGAAGACAGAGTTTGTTCTTGTAAAGCTGCAGAAGAAAGATCCATGGAAGCTAAGCTACAGCAATGCCTAGGTAGCCACCCATCTTCTTCAAATGTTCCCACTGTGCACGGTGACTTGGCATTTTGTTCTTGGGTAAGTGATTGATTGCATGGGAATTTCCGAAACTTTTGCAACTGATAACTCCACCCTACAGGCAGGGTTTTTAATAGTAGTTTGCTTCCAAGGTCAAATCATCCATTTAAGCTGAGCATTTCCATTTATTTCTTGAATGATTAATTTTATGTATTAACTTTAATTTACCCGCATAGATGATACACAAGCACACATAGAGATTCTGATCACCTTTAGGAACCAGACGGTGTGAATTTGAATTTAGCAGTAATTGATCTGCTAGGTATCTGATTGGCAGAACTTCAAGAGTGAGAAACTGCCAGATGTCTGCATGATGTTTGTGGGAATGAAAATACTTTAGACCTATTAATGAGCAATGTTTCATCAGATCATCTCTCATATTTTAAATCATCTCATGGATCCACTGAGACAAGTACAATGAATTTCTCCATATATGTACTTCAGCAGTCTGTGAGTCACAGAAAAAGCAGGTGTTCACCGCTGGAAGAGACAGTAAGCAAGCAAGTGGCAGATACAAGTGGGACTTGCAGACCAGTGATCCCAGAGCAATACACATAAACTAATATTATCACCCTCTTCCTCCTCCTCCTCAGATTGCAGGTTGGGAAAACAGATGAAATAAGTGTCTTAACTGGGGAAATTTAGAGCTCAAGTTTGGGGAAATGAGGTTAGAACATGTGAACCCAATTTCTGCAGTGTGCTGTACAATCTTCAGGGTGTAAAACTCCAGCTCTAGCATGGACAAGATCATTTCCAAATCAAGCCAGTCTTGGGTCTGGTCAAATGCAGCCTGCTACAAGGAAACAAGTAATTCAGGAGGGAAGGTAGAAGCAGCAAAGAGAGAGGCACATCACAGACATGGTGATTGTTGCGCTACCTTCCTCGGGTTCTCCCATCTGAGAGTCCTTCACACTTGAGTAAGAAGCTCAAATGGCAAGCTCTCTCCTTCACATTCAAGAGGGAAATGAAAATTACAGTGAACACAAGGAAAAAATTCAAGAGAGATTGAAACTCAGTGTTTTTAATGACAGGCTAAACCAAAATCCAAAATCAGGTAGAGATAGGAGGTCTCAATGAACTCAGAGAAGAGAGCTTGGTTCTTGGAGCTCAGAGACTGAATAGAAGAGAAGCAGTTAGATCTTTGTGAATATCAGGATTGGCTCTGGATGACGGTTATTTATCTCAGGTGAAAACCTGCTCAGCAAAGTTTCTACTACATGGAATAAAGTACACTGTCAAAAGCAGCTCATATTGGCCCTGAAATTGACTGGGAATGCCATCAATATGGCTGGAAAGTCTCCTTCTTGTAACCAGGTTTGGGGATGGAAGTGTCACAATCCAGAAGATAGCTACCTCCTAGCAAGTCAGATAACCAATAAAAGGGTAATGTAGACAGACCCCAAGGAAACCCAAAATAGCCCAAAGCAGAAATCCAGGGACTCTTAAGATCTCAAAAGTAAAACAGACTTAAATCTCATCCACCATGACTTGGGGAACTTTGCAGAAGAGGAGTCTGAAATATTGTAAGAGGCATGGTGTGGGAGAATATCCAGTAACATTGCCCCCTTTGACAACAATGCACAAAGAAAAACAGCTGGCTACTATTTACATAATTCATAGCCCTCCAACCCATGGAGTTTTCCAGCAATCCCACTGAGGAAGGCCCTCAGTTGATTGGGGGCAGAGAAGAGGGAAATGGGGGCACCAACACAAGACTTGTTTATACAGTGTTTCTACTCATTAACAATAAGTTAATAAAATTTGAAATATATATATTCTCTTAACCTAGAAATCCAAAAAAAGGAAGGAAGGAAGGAAAGAAAGAAAGGAAAGGAAAGGAAAGGAAGAAAAGATATAGAATTAGAATAAAGAAAAAAGAAAGATTGTAACATCAAGACAGACTTAGCAATATCAGAATATCAGAAAAGGGGATCAATTTGCTCGTCTTGGTTAGTTAAAAAATATATATATTAATAAATTAATGTATTTAATCTTGTTATTGAAGACAAGCCTGGGTGATTCATCAATAATTTGTAAGTACAGTGAGGCTCCATTAAAATTATTATGAATTTTTAATCCTTTATGATCAGAAACATCTCCCAGAAAAGAAAGTTGAGGTTCTCAGGTTGAATTCACAAACAGCAGGAAATAAGAGGTTCATTGTCTGGATGGAGTTCTGCTGATGAGTATTGAACTTCAGCTCTGCAATGTGTGGAAATGCAACAGACCTACTTACTTGACATTCTGTGTTTCTGTTTTCTTTTCTGGAAATTTAGATATATGGCACTTATTCTATATATTCTGCCATTGTGAAGTACATGTGACCATGCTGGCCATTTAAACCATACGAAATCAAAGATGAGAACAGGTAAATCGGATCCTGTACAATTCCTGTGGTTACCATCACTGAAATGTATACTTATAGCAATATATTTATGACTTGGGGATTTTGCATTGTACTTGCTTCACAAGGCACATAATGAATTTGCTTCCCTAATTAAAAAAAAAACTATTAAGGGGATGCAGAGATGACTCAAGGATTGTTAAAGTTACCTGCTTGCAAAGCTTGCTGGCCCTGGTTCAATTCCTCATTTACCCACATAAATCATGATGGTGCTTGTTTGCAGAAGCAAGAGACCTTGGCATATGTGTTTGCACATGTGCACACACACACACAGAAAGAGAAAGAGAGAGAGCAAATATTTAGTCCTTGTATAATGCATAATTAGTTGCTAATGTTTTTAATGTTTTTGTATAATGCATTATTATTTTGTCAGACAAGAAGTACTTCATCTGGAATTTTGGCATGATTTTTGAGGCATGGAGTATATTCTTTAAATTATTCCATAGATATCCATCGTTAATATATACCTTGGGATGCATTATTACACATGGCTTTTATGAGCAGGCTCATTTTCATTCTATTACATTTTATTAGTTTCTTTGCATATGACTGTTAGAAGAATGTATAGCTTTCAACATTTTTTCTCTGTAAGATGATTGTGCTAACCTTGGGATAATAATAATGATATTTAAGAGCATATATCCTGAAGATGTTTCCAACAGTGTGATTAGAAAATACTGTGAGACACCTTGCATAGATATGGCCTTAGTGGTCGGTTATTAACATAAATTGAGCTTTCCAGTATTCAGAAGGTTGTAAGATTGAATATGTATAACTTATTCACCAGATACGTTTTAAATTTTTTAATTCTGCAGTCACTATCCAAGATGGAAAGTGTACATTTTGGGGTTGAATTTATGAAAGCAATTCAATCATAACTGGAAGAAAATGTATAGCTAATTCTATGGTGTCTTTAGGCAGATAAATGTTAGCACAGAAAGTATCTTAGTTTAAAATATAACTTGACTTGGTAAAATTTGGAAGAACTTAAAAAAGAAACCTAAACCAGAATTCCTCACCAAAACTAATCCCATGTTTCTTTTATATGAAGGCAGATCTAAAATCAATTCTGTCTTAACAGAATCGATCAGAGGTCAGGATTCCATATAAATGATGAATAAATGTTCAAGATCACAGGCGATATTGGAAACCTTCTTAAGGCAGATTGACAGTCACCACAGGGAAGTGACAGCATTGATCCTAGTTCTTGGCCTAATAACTATTCATTTATGTCCAAAAGATTTCAAAGGATATCTCTCTCCATTTCCTTTTACTTTTAAATTTTCTCCACAGTCCAAAGTTCAAGTTTCCAGGAATTTCCATTTCTTTTATCATATTTCCCAGAAACTTAAAAGCCTTGAAAATTTTTAATTTAATTATTTTAAGAACTCCACAGGAAAAACATAAATTATATTTGTTAACATGATGAAACAATGTTAATGATATTCTCTGAGTTACTTTGTCTGAGAATATTGGTTAATATTTTATTTCAAATCTTAAAACTTAATACGGTTTTATGTTTAAAATATCCTTTTCCTCTATCTTAAAGCTTCATTTTAATTTTTGGTTTACTTGTCTGTATCAAACTTTTCTATAATTGTATTATCTTCAAACATTTATTGCAAATAAAGCAATAGAAAAAATACATGTATTTCAAGAATATTTTTTCTATTGCTTTATTTGCAACTCTATAGAAGTTTTTCTGGGCATGTAGCTCAGTTGCCACATGCTTACCTAGTATGTGGAAGGCTGTTTTTAAACACCAGGACCAAAGTTAAAAATAATAAGTAAGAAATAAATAAATAGAATATTTTCATTTCAACAGGATGGTAACCACAGAACTTGCCATAAAGAAATAGGTTGAACACTTTCAGGTATCCTGAGGGCAGCATTCCCAAAGAAAACAGACCTCCTTTGGAATGGGGTCAGTAATTTTCTGCTTATCACTTCGTGCTCCCATCCATGGTTATGATGTTCAGGCAAGGCTTTGGCCAGCCTAAACGTGGCCTCTTCTCTGTGAAAAGACACTTATTATTGTTCTCTCATAAATTTGGCCTTATTTGTAGCACTTATACTGGAAAAGTTATTCTTTATTACACTAGTGACTTACTCTCTTCCAAAGAAAGAATGACATTTGATGAAAATGAACCCTTTCTTTCTCCTCTTTTCCTCTGTCTCCTTTGTCGGATGAATCTGAAAATTTGAAAGCTCATTTTTTTTTTCTGACAGTTCCAAGTAATATTAATCTTCAGGGTGCTACTACTGAATAGGTGTGTACATGTTATTAGGCTGGTTCCTTTCATATATCAGTGTCTCCTGATTTCTCATAACACTATTGGACATTTTCCTGTAGCAACTCTTGCAACACTTCCCATCACTATAAGGACTAACTTGGTAATGGGAGTTACAAACCAGAGCCATTTGTTTTGGAGTTAGGCTTCATCTCACTCTCCCCAGGGCCCTTCTTACCAAACAATTCCCCCCATACTCCTATTGAGGTTTATACCTTTTAGTATGCTATCCAGGAAATAGATTTCTATAATAGTAATCCATTTTGACTTTAGTTTTTTATCTTTTTCTGCCCTGCCACACATGCACCTTCCAATTCCTCTCATCCCAAACTCTCCCAACCCTCATATCTGTCCCTCAAGTGGCTTGTCAGGTATGCCTGAAACTCAAGGTCTTCCATGTTACAAACCACATATGGGAAAGAACATTTGTCCTTTGTCTTTCTCTGCTTGTTTAAGTTCACTTAGTATGATCTTTTCCAAATCCATCCACTTTCTTCCTAATTTCATTGTGTCCTCCTTCCTTAATGCAGAGTAGAATTCTATTGTGGATATGTACCATATCTTCAATATCCATTTATCCAGAGTGGAGCCTTGAGGATAGATGCCCAGCAGAGGAACAGATGGGTCAGTTGGTAGCTCCATTTTCATCTTTGTCAGGGGTCTTCATACTGCTTCCATCGTGGTTGTAGAAGTTTGCACTCCCACATCCTCACCAAGTTTTATTGACATTTGCTTTTTAATGATCACCATGACTGGAGTAAATTGGAATCTCATAGTTGTTTTAAATTGCATTTCTTGATGGTTAAGGATGTTAAACATTTTTAAGTGAGTATTGGCCATTTGTGGTTGTATTTTTTTGCTAATTCCCAGCAATGAGCAAGGGTTTCCCCTTCTCTATACCCCACAATGGCATCTTTCTTTCTTTCTTTCTTTCTTTCTTTCTTTCTTTCTTTCTTTCTTTCTTTCTTTCTTTCTTTCTTTCTTTCTTTCTTTCTTTCTTTCTTTCTTTCTTTCTTTTCTTCCTTCCTTCCTTCCTTCCTTCCTTCCTTCCTTCCTTCTTTCTTTCTTTCTTTCTTTCTTTCTTTCTTTCTTTCTTTCTTTCTTTCTTTCTTTCTTTCTTTCTTCCCTTCCCTGTTCTGATACTTCCCCCCATATCTCTACTCCCACTTTTCTCTTACTTCATCCTTTCCTCCATTTTTTCATATTTATTTTTAGTTAACTGTCATGAGAGATGTGAGATTATATTCCATTGTTGTTCAAAAATATTTAACTGGTGACTATTGAAATCTCAATTCTTTCAAAGAACTTGCACACATTTCAGTACATTCTCAGAGGAAATGAATGAGTTACTTAAGTTCTTTGTTAATTATTAGTTCTTGATATTGTATTGCAGGAACTCTGCATGATAGATATGATTCCACTATGACTTTCCTGTATTCAATAGGTCTATTTTCCCTAATTCCATTTTTTGCTTTGTTTCTGAAAAGCTTTTCATTTTGATGTCACCTCACATGTCTATTTTTGGTGACACACCTAGTGCCATTGATGATATTCAAAGAAAGATAGACATGAGACTTTCTTCTGGTATTTTCTTGTAAGATATTTAGAGTTTTAGGTCTTATGTTTAAGTCATAAGAGCATGTTGACTTGATTTGTGTGTGTGTGTGTGTGTGTGTGTGTGTGTGTGTGTGTGTGTGTGTACATGCTGTGGGATAATGATCTAATTTCAACTGTATTATATGGTTAAGCCCAGTAATTGCAGCATCTTTATTGACAAGACTGTGTATTTAATAATACATATTATGGCAAAGTTGTTGGAGATAAGCTTACCATCAGTGGTATGGTTATTGCTACATGTTTTCTGCTCCTTTGGAGTATTATGTTGCCTTACCAATGCCATGCTGTTTTAACTAATGTGGTCATGTAACATGTTTTGAAATAAGGAAGAGTTTGTTATCTGTAGATTTGCAACAAACAGTCTTTCTGATTGTTTTCCAACAAAGGGCCTGCATTTTGAAACCTAGTTACCAATGTGAAGTTACTCTATAGTGGGTCCTTTAGCAGATGAGCAGTTGAAGTAGTCAGAATCCTCATTAATGAACTTGAATGCCCTGATAGAAGAAACACAAGAAGCGTTGCTTCCAGAAGAAGGTTGATTATTAATCAGGAATTGGAATTTAACTACTGAATTGTCTCATCCTTTGATTTAGACTTTTTCTGCCCCCAAAACAATTGGAGCTAATTATATCTAAGCTAAATGTTACCAGAATATTATGGTTTTTAGCCTTACAAATTACAGTTTTTTTTAAATATTTTATTTATTTATTTTTCAAGCAGAGAGATACAGAGAGAGAGACAGAGAGACAGAGACAGAGAGAACACCAGGGCCACCAACTTGTGGGTCTGGCTTATATGGGTCCTGGGGAATTGAACCCAGGGTCTTAGGCACCAGAGGCAAGTGCCTTATCCGCTGAGCCATCTCTCCAGCCCCAAATTACAGTTTTAATGCGGATCTGGCAAGTCAAGATTCTTTAGCTGGTACCTCCCAGCAGCATTTAGAGCTCTTGACCCAAGGCCCAAGACCTGTGGCCCCAAAGAATTGACTACTCTGGATCCCTATGTGACAGGACCAGCAGAGGCTATCTCAGAGAGTATTCAGTGAGTGAGCCTGCTTATAGAGAGAACATGAGAAGGGGCTTTGACACCAATCACAGCCATTTATTTGCTCCCATGCTGGCCTAGGTGGAAATGGGTACAGGATCAACTACAGTTCATCAAAGCTTGAGACAAACTGTTTCAAACAGCCACGGGTGAGACTGCTTTCAGAAGCCAGAGTAACACTGTGATGCTTGTGTAATTGTCTCTCTCAAAGGCACTCAGCATCTGTGGAGAGTTCAAGATGCCAGGCTTTGGCATAAGTGGAGTCTGGCTGGCTGTAGTCCTTTTGCTAAAGGCATATATGACAGCAAGGGAGAGTTCAACAGCTGCTAATTACTGAATCAAAATGCCCCATGTTTTAAATCTTTGCTCATTTATAGAAAAATGAACATCTCGAGTAGTGCACACAACATAAACTTAAAGGAATTGTTAAGAGCACTAATACCGATTTGATTGGTGCTTTCACAGTGTTTGACATGTGCACAGTGTCCTACAGTAAGGTGAATCCTGTCTCAACGTGAGGATACATTAATGAGATACATCAGCCAGAGAAGCATTGCAGGCTTTGGGAAGACAAACCATGAAACTCTCACCCCAAGAGCAAACACAAAATTGGCAAAGGGTTTGTGTATTGATTCAATAAACTTATCAGTCCATTATGGTTAGAATGAAATGCCTTAAGAGATCAACAATATAAATAAACGTTTACTAGGTCAGAGTGTTCAAGCCTAGAAATCCAACAACCATGGTTCATGCTTTCGTCAAGACTCTCTGGGGGTCCGGCATTACCTTATGGTGGTATCCCAATTTGGTATCACCTATGACCATGATATGATTAAGAGCAAGGTAGCCTTTCTTCAGACAGGTCATTCGTTAGGAACAGGCTCACAGAAACATGTGCCACCTTGTTTGCCTTGGCAAAACTAAATCTATTGTCTGATTCCAGCTCAGAAGATGGCTATAAGAATCAATTCCAGCATCGGCTTCCTGTTATTTTTTCAGATTTTCTCAGGCTTAGCACAACTGTGGGCTGGTCCTTCCTGAGGTACCTCTTAAGCCCACCAACCAATCAGGTTAGGGTTATAGTTATATTATATAACCCTTATATACCTGAAACTGGCTAGGAGGTTATTCTAATTGAATATTTGATTCACATGAAGGGTCTGAAACACACGTGCAATCCTCTTGGCTCTTTGCTCTCTTGGAAGCTTCTGATCCCTCACCTCTCTCCTTCTGCTCTCTTAGCCCATACATGAGGGAAAATCTCAGTCTCCCCTCCCCCTTCCAGCAATGCTGGGAAAGGTGAGAGTTTCTTGATACCTGGGTGCATTCTTGCTTTAGTCTAGATGAGTTTCTGCTTGCTATGCAGGTGTGTAAGCCCCTTGCCTTCCTCAGCTTCAGCTCTCACCTTCCCTATGTGAGGGGAGCTTTTCTATTTCACGTCCCAGTCCCCAAGTTGGGAAGTGGGAACATTTTTTTGGCTTATGTTTTCTTGCTTTGCTTTCCATCCTGAACCTCCCTAAAATAAATCTCATAAACCATAATTTACCCTTCTCCGAGTCTGTTTTCTTTTCTTTGATAATTGAACAAGGACCCAAAAATTGGAGGGGCCTGGAGGTCTCCTGAATTTTTGTGTTGATCTAGTCCCTCCCAGGACTCAAGGCCCACATCAATAGAAAAAAAGTAATGGCATTCAAGGAAGTTAAGTTGACTAGATTGAGCCAGATCCATGCCTTTAAAACAGCACTTTCTTGAGAAGTAGCCAGTGCTACAGGAGAAATACCTTAATCTGTTTGGAGAGCATCACCTGCAAGACCTCAGGACATTCCAATGAGGCTTTATTTCTTAAATGTCCCATTACCTCACATATTACTGTAGCACAGAATAGTTTCTAAACCTGTGAGCCTTTACAAGTTAAATAATATTCATAACACTTATGGATTTTGGAATTTAATGTCACCACAGGTGATAGTTCCCAAAGATTTATTATTTATTTTTTCCTTAACTGAATGCCAAGAGTCCAATGGAGACAGCAGCAATGTCTATATTGTATGTCAGAAGATGTATTTTCTAAATGCTTGGTGGGAATGATTATCACAAATATCAGACCTTTTAAAGGAAGGCTGGTGTTTCAGTCTGCTGGGATGAACCTCCAAACACAGCACTGTTTATGGGAGGAAGAAGAGCTTTATTAAAGCTTACAAATCCATGTAGAGAGGTAGAGAGAAAGGGAAAAAAAAAAGAAAAACAACAAACCACCGGCTGTTTGGATACCAAGCATAGTCAGCAGACAAAACCAAATTCTGGCAGAGTTCAGACTTCTCTTTGCATATCTATATCTGGAATTTCAGATCTGCCCACAGAAACAACTTTGAGCTGGTCTCTAGAATCCTCCCAAGGTGACACCTCCAAGTTACAAGCTGTAACAAAACTCCTGAAACTATTGGGGGACATCCATTCAATCTGCCACAATAAGTGAAACATAAAAACCTCTAATTGTGCTACATTCTTAGGAGTTATGACCACAACATAAAGAAAGAGAATTTGCAAAATTTTCATGGTACACACTATATTCAGGCATCAACTTTTGGTTTCTGTCTTATACTCATTTATTTTTAGTCATACTCTGAAATTTCATATATATATATATATATATATATATATATGATTTCTTTTATAAAAGACTTCTTAAAGATTATCAGTTTAGGCAGTAACCCACAGCAGATGACACAGTGACAGTGGATGCAGTGGATATATATATATATATATATATATATATATATATATATATATATATATATATATATATATATATAATCTCCAGAGTTTAATATTGGGCAATGTCACCCAGTATTTCAAAGCATATGTACTTAATAAAATAGTGTGGATAACATCATTGGTATAAAACTAATTTAAACTACTTTTTCTACAACCGGATTGGGTTTCAAGGGAAACCACTTACAATGATCAGTACTGCAGGACAAGGGAAGGATTATGTCAGACAACGCAGTCCCTGCATGATACTGTGTAATTCTCACACTCTTTGATTTCAAGGTCTCTCCTCCAAAGTAGGGTTCATTTCACAGAGCTCAATTATTTTGATTCAAAGAAATTATAATTTGATATTAGCATTGTGAAAACTCCAGAGCTATGGAGTATGAAAGTTTAAGGACTAGACCTGAAATCACTGTCTCTGGACCCAGTGTTTAATTAGTTTTAAAGACTTTCTCTACTTAAACACTGATATATTAACTTGCCAGGGCTTTATTTTTCATTACTAAGGTCCCAGACTGATTAACTTGTGCTATGATCTGTGTAATCAATTGTTTCTCACGAGTTGAAACAACAGCTGCAGAACACAGTTGGAAATAACCCTGGAGCAAAGGAAGACAAGACTTAGAAGAGGAAGAGAAATATAAGGAATCAAACCAACTTAAATATAACATGCAAAGAGGAGTCTAAAGGTGTCTCTGGTGTGCAAGTTCTTGTGTCTTAACAAGAAACAATCATGGCCCTCATGTCCTAACATTAAAAAAAAAAAAAAAAACAAGGAAGCCAATAAATAATCCATGGGTAGTACTAAAAGCAGACAATCCTGTTTTAGTATTGAGCATGCTCATTATTTTACTACAAAAACATGATGTTTGGGCTGGAGAGATGGCTCAGTGGTTAAAGGTCCTTGCTTATGAAGCCTTACAGGCCAGGTTTGATTAATCGCTACCCATGTAAAGCCAGATGCACAAAGTGCGGCATTTGGCTGGAGTTTGTTGGCAGTGGCAAGAGACCCTGGTCCATCCATTCTTTCCCCCCACCTCAAATAAATAAGTAAATTATTTTTAAAAAATATACTGCTTCTGAGACTGAAAAGATGGCTCGGTGGTTTAAGGTGCTTGTTTGCAAAAACTGACAGACTGAGTTCAACTCTCCAGGACCCACATTAAACCAGGTGCTCAAATTGGTGGGTCTGGAGTTTGTTGACAGCAAGAAGAGGCCCTGGCATCTCTCTCTCTCTCTCTCTCTCTCTCTCTCTCTCTCTCTCTCTCTCTCTCTCTCTCTCTCTCTCTCTCTCTCTCTCTCTCTCTCTCCTCCCTCTCTCCCCAAAATAAACAATAAAAATATATAAATGTTCTTCAAAGATTTCTCATTAATTGTTTCAATTGTATATCTCTTTTGAGGATAAGTAAATGTATTATCTTATATAAAATATATATGCATGTATGTATTATATCTATCTCAAACGGATAATTGATGAAGCATCCCTAACTTAACTCTATTAGTTTTACAATATTTAAAGTTATTTGAAAAAATAGTTGGCATGAGCAGAATGAGAGTTCATTCTCACAGGCAACATGTGCTTTTTTTATTCAAGATTAATTCAGATAATTCACTGTATATGACATTAAGTTAAATTAAACGTGAAAAAATATTTTGATATAGACTTTTACAAATAGAAGTTTTTCAAAAAGTTGGACAATAGTAAAAGAATGTGATTATATTTTTGTCATAATATCCTCTGCTTTTGTTCTATATTTTGTTTATTGGTTGAGTAATTGGTGTTCTTCAGCCTCTGCTTCTAGACAACTTCATTTGTGACAATTTTCCATATGCAAATTAGATGGGATTCTTTTGTATTTTCTCCTAAACAGTATTAGTTTAGTTAATTGAGTCTTCCATTTTCTCTCCTGATACAGTTTTAATGACTTGGAGAAAGTATTGAGATACTTCATATAAAATGAATGATATTATTAGCTTTAGCAGATTCATTTAAGAAAATTAATATGTCTTCTGAACAGCTCACTGGCTGCTTTCACTGTAACGATTCATTTTCTTCACAGAAATGAGAGAATTAGATGAGACTGGGGAAGCCTCACAGAGTCCTGGAGGAAAGTGATCATCAGATTCTGTCCAGCTTTCTCTCCATCTGTACTGTCACCTATCTGCTACCTGCCGTCATCCACCTTTTATGTGTTTATCTCCATGTCATCAACTTATATTATTCTGTATGTATTTATCCCATATTTTTGTTGTAAGTTAGGAGGATAATTGTTTAATCTTTTCAGCAGTTGCCTTTTATTTTTAAATGGAAAATACTGCAGAACTTTTTGTCAACTTCAATATGTTTTATCCAGAGGTTTGTAATTACTAAAGTCATTATTATTTAAGCATGCACAATTTCTATGCTCTATTCAAAAGTGAATATTATCTAAATTCCATTAAAGATATATACTGTATACAGTATTTATTTATATATTTATTCATTTATTTGCAAGCAGAGAGAGACATACAGAATAGAGACAGAGAGAGAATGGGTGTGCCAGGCCCTAGAGTGACTTCAAATAAACTCTAGATACATGTGTCATTTTGTGCATCTTGCTTTATGTGGGTACTGAGGAATGAAAACTCAGTTTTTAGCTTTGCAGACAAGTGCCTTAACTGCTGAGCCACATCTCCAGACCTCATAAAATACATTTTTAAAACAGTCTAATTATATTGTTATTTTGAATTAACAAATAAACCCCAAACATAATAGGAACAAAAACAAGAAATGTATTTCTTTAATCACCTTTAAGTATTAAGAAATTAAGAATGGAAATATGATATTCTTGCAGTTGGAATTTGAAATTTTCCTCAAAGGTTCACCTGCTCAAAGCTGGTTTGAAAGTGCATGGGTTTTGAGCCAACCAATGACCTATTCTGTTGGTGAGTATGCAATTTCCTGTAGAACTGAGAGGAGGTAGAAACTAGAGGTGTGAACTAGTTCATGGAAGTAGGCAACCGGTAGCATAACTTGCGAGATAAAATTGTCCCCAGAACCACTTGTCTGTTTCTCTGCCACCTTGACAGAGCAGCTCTGCTCTTCTGTGTGATCTGGTCAAGATGTGGGAGCTCTCTCCAGCCCAGGATAAAGAGGTCAAATCACCGGGCTGAAACTACACACACCGGGAGGGAAAACAAGCCATCCCTCACGTTGTTCATCTCGGGAATTATTTTCACAGTATCTAAAAACCAAACCACAAAGATCTGCATAGTTAATACAATGGTTGCAAGTTATGCCTTCAAGGGACTTATTGCTTATTATGGGAGATAATGCTTTACGGGGCAGCGAATGCAGGAACGTACTGCATTCATGAAAACTGAAATTGAAAGGAGCTATGAAACTCAATTTGAATGTAAGTAGAGAGAAGAATAGATAGAGACAAGGGAGTACATAGACACACACCAAAGAGAGAGAGAGAGAGAGAGAGAGAGAGAGAGAGAGAGAGAGAGAGAAAGAGAGGAAGACAGAGAGACTGAGAGGAAGAGAGGATGGGAGAGAGAGGAGAGAGAGATACCTTTTAGCATTCCATAGCAACATTTTCTACATATGTATTGATCTTGGTTTCGTTGGTACTGTGAAAAATGAATAATTAAGCAGTCTGAAAGCCCCGGCTTCCAGTCACCGGTCCCTTCCCTCACTGAGATGTCGACCAAAGTGATCCATGAGGTTCCAAAAACAAGACAGAATTCTGTCAAGGCTCTTGAACACCCTCCCCAGGTCTGAGACGAAATCCCGTTGCTGAAGAAATCGCAGAATACAATCGATCTTCATCGAGAATCAC
>PVHP010015027.1:0-38080 GCA_004024765.1 Zapus hudsonius
TTTTCATTTCTAGAAGTATTTACTCATCATTCAAGTAGCACCCTCTATTTTTTCCTCTAAGTTTTATGCTCATGAACTGAAGAAAAAATGTATGAAAAAGGCATATTCATGCCATCAAAGATCTTATTGTCTTCCCAAAGAGGCAGGATGGTAATTCACATTGATCGTAACCACCATCTGGCTGGAGGATAATATCCAGGTCATAAATAAAGGACCAAGGAAGCCCAGTGGGAGGAGAGAACAACATTCCCCAGACAAGTTATAAAACAATTCACACAGGATGCTATATGTGAGTTAGCTCTTGCAAGGAGGCATGGATGCAGGGGTTAAACACACAGTACAGAGGTCGGCAAGTGATGCCAAAAGTCTGTCTGGAAGTAAGCAAGTGACTTTCTCTATTTAGCCATTTCCCCAAATCCTCAACTAGATATTTTTGAAGGAACTCACAAAAGTTTATTAATTGATTGGCTAAATCAATATTTCTTTAAAAGTAACAGAAATCATGAATCAAATGGACTTATATGTTTGTATTGTTTTGGATCAGATGTCCCTCATAAACACATGTATTCTGAATTCTTGGTCCCCAGCTGGTGGAGATTCGGAAGGTGGAGCCTTGCAAGAAGAGGTGTGTTAGCACTTGCCAGAGCTCAACTCACTCTCCTGTATCTGCTGTGACAGAGGTGATATTCAGCCTCTGATCCACTATCTTTTCCTCTCACTATAAAGCTTCCCCTTGAGACTATAAGCCAAAATAAATCCTTTCCTCTCATCAGCTGCTTTGGGTTGGGTGTTTTATTCCAGCAATGCAACGATAACTACAATGTTTTGCAGAACTTATTGGTTCATGGTTTTCAAGAAGTTTCATAGGGAGATATCTAACTCAGTGTCTATTATAGAAAAAGTAGTATACTAAGAAATGTGTAAGGAGAGATGTTGGCATTATTTTTACACACATGAAATTATAGGGAAGGAATCCTCTACTTCCCAGAGTCAATGAATACCTGTTATAATACCCTAGTTATTACTGCAAGAAGTAAGTGATGGGGGTCTCATATATGAAACATTTTTTTCTTTTTTGTAATACATAAAATTTTTCTGATCATAGAGGTTATATTTTCATTTAAAATATTCTGAATGGCAATGCATTGATGTCTGATAATTAGGTCCAAAATGACTCAGTTTTCAAGATTACTAATCATTCAAAGTATTAAGATAACAGATAATTATTAAAATTGATAAAACCCATCAAGCAAGGATATGAGTAAGCTGGAGGGAAAAACCAGGACTAAAGCTAGAATTTAAGTGGAGTTGCCTAGAATAGAGGGTGTACTGCGGAACATGGGATGGAAGCTTCTCAAATAAGTTTTTCTCTATCTTTGGAGGTTTTTTTATTTTTACCATGTTTGTACAATGAATTGATAAAAAGAAATTATCATCTTAAACATTAAGTCCAAACAATAAGTCCAAACAATGAAGGCAGTGTTGAAAATTTAGTGAGGCCTGAGGCATACTTTAAAAATTACTTTTGAGGATGGAGAGATGGCTTAGGCTTTTGCTTACATGGCCTATTCCCCAGTGTCAGGAGGCCCTGACATGCCCCATTCTCTCTTTCTTTTGACTTTTTCTCTCTCTTTCTCTCTCTTTCCCTTTGCAAATAAACAAATGGAAACAACAACAACATTACCATGTTGAAGAGTGATGGAGCCAGACACCCTAGGTTCTACTCTGGCATCTTCAGGTGAATAACCCTCTCTGTAGACAAGTCAACGGGGCAGCACAAGAGAGCATTCACATGTACGAATACACAGACACACACACACACACACACACACAGGCACGCACACACACAGGCACACAGGCACATACACCCACACCCACCCACAGAAGAAAATAAAAAATAAAATTACTTTTGTAAAATAATTCTAATTACAAACACTTAGGTCTGAACATTCTCCCACTTTGCTTAAAGTGTATTCCCTGATTCCTGTGGCTTTTCTCTGGGGTCTACCTGGAGACTTCCTATGGCTTTTCTCTGGGGTCTACTTGGACTCCTTTGACTTCTGGAATCTCAGCATCTGGACCCTCATCTTGGACTCTGCCTTGGACACCTGGGCTTGGGTTTTCCATGACTCCACTGATGTCCACATAATTAGGGTGAAGTCAAGAACCTTCAGCAAATCTTGACCTGCCTTAGCTTGTGGATCTTAGGGGTTGGTACTCTACATACCATTCTCACTATATGAAAATTAAGTTGTGTTAGTTATTAAAAAAAGGATGTGGAATGATGAATACATCATGGTTTACCTCTCACTGAACACCTCTAACTTTTTGTGCTAAATATATTTATCAATGCCACTTGACTCTTCAAAGAGAAAAGTTAGCTAATGGTTGTCATGCCCTCATCTTGCCCCACACATTGCATTTCAGGGAACATCTGCTAAACCAGCATTGTGGTTCTCCTTATGATGGAAAGCAATAACAGCTCTTTCTTCTTAAGTGATATTCCTCACTGTGTCACCTTCCTATGCAAATTTTAACTTGCCCACACAAGGGCCAGCAAGGCAAATCTTCCATGCCCATTAAGACCATAGATACCCTTACAAAGTTACACTGAGGGTATGATGCACAGCACACATGTTTACAGCTGGCTAAACTATTTGTTGCCTTCCCTATTTCTAAATGAATTATCTTGTGGATTATGGCAAAGCTGGAAACTAAGAAATCAAGGCCACATTCCTCTTGTAAGGTCCCCCTTATAAAATTATCTCAAATGTAATAAGCACACTTCCCATTGACATGCCATAGCTGACCTGTAATTTTTATCCTACATGACACCAACCCTAATAAAGTGACACGTGTGGATGTAAATTAAGCTCGCAAAGGGGACAGATTGCATGATTCTGGTTTCTCTCAGATGCCTGTAGGCTATCACAGGTTCCATATGTGAAGTAATTATGTTCACTGAAGGACAGAATAAATGCTGTCAAATTGTGTGCTGAGAGAGAAAGCAGCTATTATATTTCAGCAGTCGCTGGAGCATTGCCCCCAGACAACAGCAAGATGTATAAGAAAATAAAGATGGTGCCTGCCATATATTATACATCTGCCTTTACATTTGTAGCTCCTTTTAATGTATATTATACAAAGACAATAACTCACCAATGGATGTTTCAGCTGTCTTCTTTAGCATAGTTTCTATGGAGACGTTTTGGAATGTGTGGCCTGATAGTCACTAAAGGTATAATGAATACAGACGCTTTGTAGCTCTCTTCCCCTCGCATGGTGGGGACAAGTAAAAAGCCCTGATATTTGGATTTTGCTTCTTCCTTGAATAATATCTCCTATTCAACCATTGCCTTGCACACAGCTGTTTTCTTTATACCTGATATGAACTGGCAAAGAGTGTTTCTCCACTCTAAAACCTCTTTGCCTACTGAGGGTATTTTTTAAGATGAATTTGCACTTAAGATAAAAAGTAGTAATACTATTGTACTCATTGTACATGGCACAATAGATTAATTATCATTCTTTAAATTGTTAGTATCTCCAGCAAAGAAGAAACCCACGAAGAACTTTTTTTAAGTGTATGATTGCCATCACAGCACTAATGTGACTTCTCTGAGCCATTCTGCCCTTGTTTAAGGGAAATAGCAAAGAGACCTCAGAGGCACACAACATCCATTAGGGCTAGATGATAACCAGAAGAGGATTGTTGCTTCTTTCTCTCGGAGGAATGAGGGGGCTTTTGAGATTGGTGACTGACCTCCCACCCTCTGTTAGAAGCCCTCCAAGAAACCTGTTACCCATGTGTGATTTCTGATTAACCAGAGTCTTCCAGACAGATGCTAAAACCAAACCTGAAGTGTTTCTTCAGCATTGGCTAAAAAGAAAGCAAAACTAAATCCAGAAAATCCAGCAATCCTTTTCTTACAGAATTTTAGGTTGGGTATTAAGAAAAGAACAAGAAAATATATCTAAAATACTATGGTGTTAATAAGTGGCCTGTGGTTATAATTACTTTCACTTTACAATGGAATTCTCAATAAATTTAAGTGTTCCAGAAGAGATGAATTGTTGAATCTAAGATTGAAATAAAAATAGATTTTAATGTATTTCAGCATCACTTGAGAAGTACAGTATATTAGTCAGAGGAATGGAACCAATAGAATGAGTTGTAGTAATCAAAAAGGGAATTTATTGGATTAGCTCATGGAAGTCCCACAACAGCAGTCTGCAAACCTGAGAGTCAAGGAACCGGTCACTGCTCAGTCCACATGGCTGGATGTCTCACCAGTCCTAATCCAGCACTGAAGGCCTAAAGGCTTCCTGGGAGCCACTGGTCTTCAGTTCAGGCTGAAAAACTGAGGAATCTTGCCAGGCAGGGAGGTTTCTTTCTGCTTTATATAGCCCTAGGGTGGCATCTTGCAACCTAACCCAGACTTGTTGGTTTCCTGAGTCTCTGGAATTTCCTTCCTTTGCTGCCCTCCCAGGAAGGGATGTTAATTTCAAGTTTCTCTGAGCTTCCTTACATCCTGCCCCCTGCTGAAAGGGCTGCTTTCCTGCAATAAATATCAAAGGTCCACCAAATATAATTAAAAAGATCAAGTTGACAACAAAACCTAACCATCACATACAGTTGGTCACATTCGCTGTGAAGAGTTGTAGTTCCTAAGAATGGGATCCATTTCACCCAGTATAAAATGTCAATGGAGTCCTTCACAAAGGTAAAAACAAAACGAGCATTGGTAGTGTCTACCCTATGCTAAGTGTGCATTTTAGTGCTGAGGGGAAAAGGAAGGGGAAGAGAGAGAGGCAGAGAGAAGAAAAAAAGAGAAAAGGAAGACAGGAAAGGAGGAAAGGAAAGAAAGAGAAGAGAAAGGAAGGAAGGAAGAAAAAGAGAGAGAAAGAGAGAGAAAGACAGAAAAGAGAAAAAGAAGAAAAAGTAAAAACCATCATCAAAACCCCTTCAGCTTTCTCTCCCACAGCATTCAAAGCCTTCAGTTAGACCACACTTGCACTGTTCAAGGTGTGGAAAGGCTTGGAGACCACATTATTATTGGTATATAAAGTAGCATAGCATGGGGAAAGTTCAGGAAATTCAAAGGAGAAAATCTTTGGAGATCATTGCATTTTTCAGTTCACACTGGTGGCCCTGGACTTTGGTGGTATTAGCATTTTGTGTTTTATCCTTCTTAGACTGTGACCATTATATGCTAAAGGCTGCCAGAGAGATACGAAGAAACTGAAACAGGATGAGAATGATGGTAGTGCAGAATGCTTTCCTAGGATACACTTTATTTCCTAAAACTAAAACTAAAAACAAAGGAGAAGGTAGTGTGTGACCTGGACTCTATGCCCTGCTGCCATTTGCTGCAAATGAGTTTCTGAGTGTAAGTCTCTCCAAATCACTCTGACAGGTCACGTGCTTCAACAGAGCAGGTGTCTGACTTCGTTTCACATTGGGTAACATCCACATGGTTTCCCTATGTTGCCACACAAAATAGGATTTCTACTTTTGAAAGGTTGAAAGTATTCCATTGAATATGCACACCTTATTTTTGGTATCTGTTGCAGTCAGCTTTATAATTGCTGTGCAGAAAGAACCCAAGCAAAAGCGGCTTGTGGAGGAATGGGTTTATTTGGCTTACAGACTCAAGGGGAGACTCCATCCTGGCAGGGAAAACAATGGCATGAGCAGAGGGTGGACATCACCTCCACCACAGCACTGGAAACAGCGGCAGGAAGGTATGCCAAATACTAGCAAGGGGAAGCTGGCTTATAACCCCATAAGCCCGTCCCCAACAACACAGCTCCAGCGAGGCTGTAAAACCCAAACTGCCATCAGCTGAGGATCGATCTATCAGAACACATTCATTTGTTTGTGGGAGACACCTGGATCAAACCATGACAGTATCCATTCCTTGCTGATTACACAACTAAGTTGATAAGTGTTTTTTTATGTGTGCATAGTATGAGTGGTGTGGTATGTGGTGTGTGTGTGTGTGGTGAGTACACATGTGTGTGCTGATTGGACGACCTGGACACTTGCCTTTGTGGCTGGAGGAAACCATTGAGCATCTCCCTCCATCACTCACCTGCCTGTTTATCCTTGTGACACAGCTTCTTCCTGATACTGGAGCTGGATGTTCAGAAGCCCCAGGGATTCTTGGGTCTGAGGCTAAAGATGAGTGAGACCACACCCAGCTGTTTACCTGGGTTCTGGAGATTTGAACTTGGGGCATTCTCAGCCCACCTCAGGCTCTAACATTTTCACAGGAAGTGCACCTAACCACTGAATCATCTCTCCAACCCACATCTTTCAAGTGTTCATTTATTTATTTTGAGATTTTTGAGACCCAGTCTCATTCTATGGCCCAAGCTATCCTTCAATTCATGGTCTTCATGTTTACACCTCCTGATGAAGAGCTTTAATGTCAGCTGGTCAACCATTCTTCAGTGACTCCATTCTTCCAAGAGTCATGTTGCATGTGATAAATATATACATTTTAACCTGTCATTTAAAGCAGAACAAAACACCAGAGAGCAACGAATATCCTGTTGAAATGAAGAAGGATTCAGCCTCAGGAAAGTTTCCCTCAAGTATTGGTCAATAAAATTCAGTTTGAAGTAACATAGACATCATTGGCTAACAGTGTCTTGAAAAGAAAGATTTTTATTTTGCAAACTCTGAAATAGAAATGAGTTGGGGAATGGATATTATTTAATGTCTGGTATGGCTATTTTTATCAGCTACATTGAGACATAAATCATATAGCATACAATTCACCCACTTAAAGTGAACAGTTCAACGGAATTTAGTCTACTTTGTGTTTCAAATGTTTCACAACAAACATCGCAATTAACTTCAAAACATTTTCATCATCCCAGAAAACAAAACTGCATTAAGTTAATTCCCCAGTTCTTTTCTTGGTCCCCATGGTAAGAAATCACCAGTCTACTTCTTAACTCTGTAGATTTAGGTTTATCCATAGTGATGGTTAAGTATATTGTCAACTTGACCTGTGTAATAATCCACAGTAATCTTGGGTGGGTCTCTGAGCTTGCCTGCAGAAAGGATTGACAAAATCATTTTGGGATTTTGGAGAAGGGAGGAGGTTCCTTCTTCTCCAGAATGAGCCCTTCCCCCCAAGTAGGTGGGCCTTCCAAGGGGACTAGATATAAGGAAAGCTCTAGGGGAAGGGAACCTCTCTTCCTTCCTCCCCCGGCTGCTGGTGCTGGCTTTGTCTCTCTGCTTGGATTTATGAAAGGGGGCCAGCCTTTTCCTTCATTTTTGGAACTTCCCCTGGATCTGTTATTTCAATAAATTATTTCCTCCCCGAATTGCGCCTGGTTTGGAGATTCATCCCAGTGGCATGTGGCTGACTACAACATCCATTCTGTTTACTGCACAATGAATAGATTCATATGTAATGACATATAAGTGAATTTTCACAAAATGTATCTTTTCTGATGGATTTCTTTCTTTCACCTTAGCATTGTTTTCAAGGCTTCTACATATTTATACTTCCATTTCTATAAATGTACCACATGCTGTTTATTTAATTATTAAGTTTGTAGACATTTGAGTTCTTTTCAGCTTTTCAATATATATCAATATATATGTATATATTACTAATGCTGCTGTAAGTATTTCTGTACAACTTATTGTGGAGAATTTTCTTAAAATTATTCAATCATATAGTAACTCTAAAATTTCTAGGAACTACAACACTGCTTCCAGTATTGCTGATCACTATTCATCCCTGCTGGCTATGGACAAGACCTCCCATTATTCAAGCCAGCCCTTATTTTCTTATTGATTATAGAATCCTAATGTGTATGAAAGAAATATTGCATTTCAATTAGATATGCATTTTTCTAGTCACCAATTGCATTAAGCAACTTTTTTTCATGGGCTTACTGGCCATTCATATATCATCTGTGTAGACATGTCTATTCCAATCTCATGGTGATATTTTTAGTTATTTATATTTTTATTATATAGTTATAAACATTGTTTATGTTCCCTGGAAACTAGCCCTTTCTTACACATATGTGTTATTTGCAAAAAAAAAAAATTTATACCTTGTGCTTTTTTGTTTTGGTTACTTTTTGTTTTAATTTTCTTGACAGTGTTATTGGAATTAAAGACTTTTTAATTCTGCTGAGGGCTGTATATTTTCTGTTTTGTCACTTTTGTTTTTGATGTCATATCTTAGAAGTCTTTGTCTAACCCAAGGTCACAAAGATTTGTTTGCTAATACTTTTAAATGGACAGGATTAATAATTTAGTTTTATTTAGGTTTTATTTAGCTTTCTTTATAGTACGGCATAGCAATGTGTACTGATTCTCCGTTTATTGAATATTTTGACATGTTATGATGACCTTTTTGCCTTAATTGATATTTTAAAATACATTTATTTTGATTGTTAGCATTAATCTCTCTTAATTTTTTTGAGGTAAGGTCTTACTCTAGCCCAGGCTGACCTGGCCCTCAATTCTAGAGTCAAAGGCTGACCTCAAACTCACAGTGATCATCCTACCTCTGCCTTCCAAGTGCTGGGATTAAAGGTCTCCACCACCAGGCCTGGCTTCCTTAAATTCTGCACTGAGGCAGATGACTCTATTAATCTCATTCACTTTGCGCTGCATCTCCCTGTTGACAGCTGCAAGTTATGACATCACATGCTCAATTTGCTGCATGAGCTGCTAACCATTTGACCAGCTGGTCACAAACAAATATTCATTCAGCTAATTTAAATAACCTCCTTCCTTCATTTAACCAGACAAATTATATTGAATGATTTTTTCTTGTGTTATTTGATTCATGTTGATTTTGATCAAAAGCAGAGCTGAGTTCAGGTTCCTTCCCTGTGGAAGTGTCTCCTGCGGAACATCAATACTTCTTTCATCATGAACCATCAGTATCAGGAGGTCAACTACTGCTCTGCTGACAGGTCAGAACAATGACATCAGTGCACAGAAAAATGTGATGTTCCCGGGCAGTTCTAGTCCTTGGGCCATATTTTGTGGGGGGGGTTGGGTGAGATCCAGAGGCTTTGCTGCTTTAAGCATATACTTTGGGATGTGGTGGGGAAGAAAAGACCTGTAAGTATGAGGACTGCATCAAAGAGAAATAAAAAGATGTTTGCTTAGCCTTTCATAGACAATGGTTTTCCTCAATTTGATGGTGATGGTTAAGGTTTTCAGATAACTTAGTTTTATATTTGTTTGAACCTATCCATGCTAGCCTTTTGTTTCTTTTTTTTTCCTTTGGGGCTGAGTAACCAACATTAATTTCTAGAAACAATTAACTAATAAGTCTGATTGCTTTTCAGATCAGAATGAGTCTTGGGTAAATCATAGGCTCAGTCAAACAGGAAGGAAAAGACCTACTAAGAAAAATGTGGCTATGAAATTAGTAATAAGAGGGGCAGGGGATATTGCTTAAATGGGCAAAATGCTTGTTGCACATGTATGATGACCTGACTTTGGATCCCCAGAACTCAGGTAGCCAGGTATACCAGGTATACTCAGGTAGCCAGGTAACCAGGTATAGTGATACATGCTTGAGAGACTCAATAAATCAACAAGTCTGGGTTAGGGTTGCAAGACCCCATCCTAAGGTTATGTAAAAGGGAAGGAAATCTTTCTTGTGCCCCTGCCTATTTGCTGCTGCTGCTGCTGGTGTGTGTGTGTGTGTGTGTGTGTGTGTGTGTGTGTGTGTGTTGGTGGTGGTGGTGGTGGTGGTGATGATGATGGCTTCTTTCTCTCTGTTTGGAGCTGTGAAAGGGAGCCAGTCTCTTTCATTATTATGGAACTTCCCCTGGATCTGTAACTTCAATAAATCCTTTCCTCCCATAACTATGCCTAGTTTGGAGGTTCATTCCAGTGGGGTGTGGCTGTCTATGACAATAGTCACATGTCCAGGCATTGTTTAGTTGATTCTTTTTTTTCCCCCTTTTTAAAAAAGAATCTCTGTGTGTGTGTGTGTGTGTGTGTGTGTGTGTGTGTGTGTGTGTGTGTGCCAGGATCTCTTGACACTGCAAACAGAATGCCAAACGCTTTCACCAGCCTTCAATGAAGCATCAGCTAGGACTGTGTTCTTCCCTGAGTCCTGATTTTCCTCCCAAGTTTAAATTATTGCTGGCAGAATTGATAGATATCCTGGCAGCTATGCAACTAAGAGAAACATACCTTTCAAGGCTAGCTTGAGATAGTCTGTGAATTTAGGGGCAACCATAGCTTTCTTTTAGGGATTTTCATCTAAGTCAGTTAGAAAAAAAAGTCTTCTTTTAGACCCTCCCACTCCAAATCAAATTATTTGAGATCTTAACGACCTGAAAATTTTCTTCTCTTTTGCTTTACTGCATTGACTAGAAAGAAGATCATTTCTTCTTGCTCCCCAAATGCAAACAGTATATCTTATTGGAGCAACCTAGAATATCTTTCCTTCATCAGGCTACAGACAGTTCCTAATTCTAGCATAATTTTTGTTTCTTTGTTCCCCAATTTCTAGTTTATCTGTCAATAAAGTATCAATTATGGCAAACAACTAAACCCATGACATTGTGAGGCAAAGCTCTTTCCTTAACCCCTAGCAATGCTGATGTAAGAAATTGTAATAAAACCTAGGATAAAATTGAATTTGAAAGCTGTAAGCATTAAGATATATTTCTGTACTCAAGTGTCAATTCAGAAAGAATAGACAGTGAAGAGAATATGATTGTAAAATTTTATAATTGCCTTTGGGTAAAAATTAAAAAGCACATTGTGACTATAAGCCCTCATTGCCTTTTGGTTATTGTGACCATTTGTGAATTAAAGAGAGTCACAGCTAAGATGACAAATGCTTAAAGGAAAAACATGTGGACTATAAAATGTACCTTAAATTCATGACCACTATAAACAGACTCTTTCACTTGTCAGTGTGGTTTATCTATGAGATGTTTGCATAAGAAGGGCCTAAATAAATTCTTAGGAATCATCTGTATCTTCATGAATTTAGTTGTAAAAATAATTATAAAATTGTTTTCCAAAAATAGTTTAAAACTGAGAGTTATTTTTATTTTTATTTATTTCTTTATTTTTAAAAATATTTTATTTATTTATTTTCAAGCAGAGCAATACAGAGAGAGAGAGAGAGAGAGAGAGAGAGAGAGAGAGAGAGAGAGAGAGAGAGAGCACCAGGGCCACCTTGTGGGTCTGGCATATGTGGGTCCTGGGAATTGAACCTGGGGCCTTAGGCATTGGAGGCAAGTGCCTTAACCGCTGAGCCATCTCTCCAGCCCTGAGAATTATTTTTAAATTACCCTTTGTTTCAAAAGAAACCACATCACCATCACCATAAGGTCGTTTAGCAGCCCATGATAACTAACAAGTTATCAAGACCATGTGTATATAGATACATACACAGTAAGGGCACACTGTGGGTGGAAAAACAAATTGTTTTTTACTTTGGTGATATCTAGTTTTAAAAGCGAGAAACTTTGCTTACTTTAAGTGGCTGTTAATAGTTACAATATTCTCATGCAAAGATGGGCTTGAGACATATGATTCTAGGAATGGATACATCTGAATATTTAGATTTTTCTTTGATTTTCATGTGAATTTTTGTTTGTTTTTAAGGAAGGTTTAGTTCTTTAACTCTAGAAGAATTTTCATTTTTCTGGAAAGACAAAAGAAAAAAATACCTAAACAAAACAAAACAAACAACAGCAAAAAGAAAAAATCATTCGCTGTTTCAGACCTGGTCTGCCTCCAAATGTCTACTATTGGAATCTATGTGGTAGATTTAATGTTCAAAAAAAAAAAAAAATAGAGGCAATCATCTTGTGGCCTTCACTGAACAAAATGGTTTCAGGTGAAAACGGAAAGCTCTAAGAAATCAACTTGGTAGCAAAATTGGGAACAAAGAGATAAGCAGTCAAGCTATTGTGCATAATTTTAGTCAAAAGAATGGGATTCTCTTGCTTAAGATAATATATTGAGATTTTAACACTAGTCACTACAACTACCTCACTATATTAACTGACCTTTAAATATGATTGTCCTTTTCATTTGACCAAATGACATTTACCTCCTAAAAGAAACTATTCATTCACTTTAGAAAAGCAATATATGAAAATATGCTAAAATGACATTTAGAATTATCTCGAAACACCTTTATGATAACTTCTTCTATTTCCATACGATTTGAATTTGAGATTTTAAAACGTATTTTCAATCCGTTTACAATGATAGCCAGATATCATGTGGTTATTCGGGCCATCTGATAATGATATTAGGATGTTCCTTTAACAGTCAAGTAATTGCTTCTTTCCCATGCTTGAAGGCAAGTTGAACTTTGTGCTCTTTTCAAGATTTACACCTGTATCCTATGAGGGGCTGGGGCAGCACACTGACATTTTATGTACCACAGCATTGTATTATAGTAAGGAGAACTGCTTTCCTGTGTTGCCTTGATCATTTGGGAGATAGTGTGAGTGAAGCAGCAGCAGATGCGGGTTGGCTCATGAACCAGGGTATCTTTTTACTATACAAGGACACAACCTGCCTTGCAGGCTATCCATTCTGCTGTTCTGAGGCTTTCAAGGGACACAGGGCATGTTGAAAAGAACTATTTTAAGGAGCTCCATGCCATGAACAACTTCCTTAATTTGATATGAATAAAAAAGACTTCTGGCATTTTATGGCTCTAAATGTATCCATTTTACTTTCTGGTCTCATGGAAGCTGGAAAGTCTACGCCTTGTTATCAAGTGAGATTCAATAGAAAATGTATTTCTACATCCCAGCGTTCTTGACTATGGCGTTTTATATGATTCTAGTACATTCAATGAAAGTGACCATTTTCTCACCCCCAGACACATTCATAAGTAGAAAGTAAGCAAATGGATTTAGGATTTCTAGACAAATGATGGACAGACAGACAGACAGACAGACAGACAGACAGATGATAGATATGTGACAGATACAGATGATAGACAGATGTGAAGGAAGTACACCTGGTCCCTAGATTCTAAATGAATATGGGTATGAGTCCACTGTACTATTTTTTAAGTGCTGAGCATTACATCTGTACTAAAATCATGTAGAAATATAGTCAGCTATGCCTAGTGAGATCTTTCATTGCACTTTGCTAACAGAGCCAGGAGGATGTGTAGATATATATTCATAAATATCAGGAAGAATTCCTGTTGCTTCTCCTGAGAACGAGGCCTAATTTGAAATAGTCAATGAGCTTAGCTGTGTGATCCAAGCTTGTGAAGATTTCTGTAGACTTACAGCTAATGAAAGCCAAGTCTTGGGCTGATGTGCATCAGTGGGATGTTCTGCTTTTTCTTGTTGAAAGAAAGAAAGAGAAATATATAATGGCCTTTGCCTTAAGGCAATTCTCAGGCTAGCTTTTCACTTAAAGTAAAAGTTTCCTCTTTGCCCCCAGGGCTTCCTATAGAGCTATATATGGAGGCTTCCTGGAGGGTGAGATTATTTTTAGAAATACAAACAGTGGCTTGAAAAGGGAAACTTTAGTTAAATTTTTATTTGCCAACAGACAACTAGAAATTTGCTTTGATATTTTTTCCATTCCCTAATCATCATCACTATTTTTTAACTGAATTTAGGCAAACATGTTGAATTGAAAGACAGCTTTTTTCATAAACACTGAACATACTCACTTGTTTTCAGCTTTCATGGTAACATATCCAATTTATGACACATAAATTACTTTCCCTGCCCTTTTGTTGTGAGTTATTTTTGTGAGTTATTTAATATCCAATTGGTACAAATTGGAACCATGGAGTTTCCATGAAAAATAACCCTCACCTCTCGGTGGGTATTGATATTAAATTTAGTAATATTAACAGCATAATAACAACAGGCACAATCAGAATTACTTTGAACAGAGCATTATCCAACCAGACACTGAAGGATTAAGCCATTTTAGTGGCATTAAATACCTGTCATTTTATTTCTGTCATTTTTCAGTGGGTGGTTGATTGGGATTAGTGGGGAGCTTAGTCTTTTATGGAAATATTTGTATGCATTCAAGAAGTGCACCCTAAATGACTGGCTGAGTCCTTCACTCATCTGTCTTTAATAATTGTATAATCCATAGTGCCTTTTATTTAAGGAAGAAAGTGCAGGGGAAAGATGTGTAGGATTAGGGCACACTTATAAAAGCTTTAGTTGTCAAAAGATGGATTTACTATTTGAGTTTTTCTTCTCTTCCTTTCTCAAGCCTCAATCAATGACATAAAAAGACTATTGGGACTAGGGAGATGGCTCAGCTGTTCAAGGTATTTGGTTATAAAGCCCATGGGCTTGGGTTCTGTTCCCCAGGTCCCTCATAAAGCCAGATCACAATGTAGCACATATGACTGGAGTTCATTTGTGGTGGCAAGACATGTTGGTGCACCTGTTTTCCTCTCTCCTCTTTTTTTTTCTCTCTATCTCTCAAAAATATTTTCAAAAAAGGAACTATTGGACAATTTAAAATTGGAAGGGAAGCAACACAAATAAACAACAAAATCTGCTAGAGGGATGGTAGCCGGAGGAGAATTGCCTCAGAAAAAGTTCTACTTGCCTATATAAGCACCCAAAAGAGCCCAGATTAAGAAATACCAGGAGATAAAGGCATTGCACCAGAAAGCAGAGGGTTGAACTCACTAACACCACATCTGCACATAGAGTGTCTCCTAGATAGATGCTTTGCCAAGGAAAAAGACTGTGATCTTCTTCTCAAAATAAAGTGATCTATTTGAGAATCATACTAGGATAAACATCACAGCAGTACAGAAAAGTGCTCATTTTGGGTCTTTGGGAACTGTGGGCTGGAAAGGTTTCAAACTGTGCCCATTTGCATAGTGCTTTTAAGCCTCTGGTTTAGAATGAAGTCAATGATCATTATTTAGGGATAACAATCACATGAGGGTGAAAGACCAAGATAAATATCCAGAAAAATGTGATCCTTATAAAAAGACAAATCTCTAAAACCAAATTCTCTAAGTAGGACTGAAAAGCTTGTACAATGAAGTGAAATTGATAAAAAGAAAGAGATATGAGATTTAAGATGGTAGGTGAAACTATAATAAAAGAATGAACTATCTCTTAGCAAACAAAAATATGACCAAAAAAAACAAGCAAACAAATAAACAACCTCAACAGAAGTGTTGAAGTTTAAATGGCTAGCACTCTCGCAGAATATAGAATGAGAGAATGAGGCAAAAAAAAGTGATAATAGATGAGACATAGAAGATCAATCTAATATGACTATTGGATTATAGAAAATCTAATATGTCTATTGGATAATAGAAATTGCAGAAAGCAGAGTAATTGGCCAGCAGAAATTTATCAAAGTATGACGCAAGAGATTTCTCTGACCAGGGCCAGTAACGTCACAGTGAAAAGACCACTGAGCAGTCACCACAATGTAGAAAGATCTATGCAAACTAAATCATCATGAAGACCACTAGAAGATTCTATAGGTTTCCAGAAAGATCCATTAGAACATCTACAAAGGAATGATACCAGATTGACAAAAGGTTTCTCAAAACCAAATGTAATTTAGCAAGACCATCCTTCATGCCTCTCCAATTTAGAATTAAATATATCCAATCAAACTACCAAGAAAACATGAAAGATAGAGATTCTTTTCAGATACATAAGGACACAGAAAATACGACACCTCACATCCTAAGACATTTCTGAGGACCAATGTAGCAATGACTATATCACTAAAAATAAATTAGTAAGCCTAAGGGAGGTAATCAACAGCTTTTAATTAAGTAATCCACTCAGTGACAAGGAGCCCTTAACTGGAATTGGGAGTCAGGGTGAAATCCTTTGGAAACCAAAATCTTGGGCTCCCAAAGAGAAATTCACTTTACAAGTGAATTACAAAGAGGCTACTCACAATAGAATCTTGCCAATTCAGAAATGTGTATCTCAGTTAACATATACTGATCTCACTCTCTGATGGAGATTCTATTTGTATTTTTCAGAAGGCAGCAAGAGAGCTGTGGCTCTTTCAACCCTACCAAGAAGACACAGGCCCATGGCTGACATCCTGGCAAGAGATGAGCCATCCTAGACCTACCATGGAGACTCCACATGAAACCTTGCAAAGAGTTGTGGGATAAGCAAGAGACCTATAACCACAGCCAATCAGTCAACACAGGACAAGCCAATGAGACAGAAACCAATGATTTGCATCTCAACCTAAAGCAGAAGTACAGAGGCTCCTAAGACCTCAGCAATAAAGCAGCCTTAATACTCACCCACCATGACTCAGGGAACTGAGTGGAAGAGGGGCGGAAAGATTTTAAGAGCCATGGTGGGGGAGAATTTCCAGAGACATAGCCCCCCTCAACAACATAATACAAGGTGGGGTGGTACCTGGTTGACTCCTAGGCTATCCATAACCCCCTGCTCCATGGACTTTTGCCCATGGAGGAGGATACCCAGCTAATTGGGGACAGGGAGGAGGGAAATCAGGGAATTGGGGACACCAACACATTATTTGCTCATTCAGTGTATCTAATTATGGATTAATAAAGTTATAATTTAAAAAAAGAATTAGTTAAAGGAACCCATAGAAAGGTAAGTAATAGACAAGTGCATATCATAGCATACATGAAGCCCTGGGTTCCAACTTAGTGCTGAAAAATAAAAATTAAAACTTACTGTCCTTTCAGAGAGAGAGAGAGAGAGAAACAGAGAGAGACACAGAGAGAGAGAGAGAGAGAGAGAGAGAGAGAGAGAGAGAGAGAGAGAAAGTGAGAGAAAAGAAGCAATGGATTTGGCCTAGTAGAATGATGAAGTAATGTTGCAGGCGAAAACCTAGAAATCAACTCAACTAACTTTGATCCCAGATTACTCCAGAATCATAAACATAACGAAATAAGAACTGAAACAAACCCATGGTTTTTACATAGTCTTTTCCACATCTATATATAGTACCAAAGTCATGTGTAGCTTATAATAATCTTCAACATTTCTCTTTTTTTCTCCATGTTTCACTTCTAACATACCAAAAATCTTATAAATCCTTCCTTAACAAACCCATAATCCATCCTAATCAAAGTCACCCTCCGTTAAACCTTTGTAGTAAGTATTATTCAAGGTGTTTTACAGAGGAGTAAAACTTTTTGTCCTCAGAGGTTCTATAGAGATTTTAAAATAATCACAGAATAGGCAAATTCATAAAAGAAAAAGTTCAAAAATATATGGTATTCATACAGGCAACAAAAATGTAAAGCAAGTGCCCCCAAAGCCAGTGGAAAAAAATTTAAATGTGTACTTTTTTCAATCTTTAATTTAATAAAGCCATTCTTGCAAGGTATGTTATAGGAGTGAGACTTTTTAAAAGGCTTTATAGGTAAAGGACCCCTTCACACCCAACAGCAGATGTCACACCAACTTCCAGACTCTTAACCTTTGTGCCAGATATCAAAATCACACACAAATGCTTTATAATTTCCACTCTCTTCCCTAGGTAACTTTGAAGATGAGTGTTTGGCTAGACCCCAACTATTGTATGGCAAGTTCTTCTAAATGGAAACACTTCCTCTTGGAGGGAGCAGGAATGCTCACAAGACTCAGAAAGTAAGCAAATCTAAAGACTGAAATTGCAAGATTCATAAGACTCTTCCCCAGAAGCAGCATACAACGGAGACAGCAAACTCTCCTACCTGCCAAGACCTGCAGGGAGTTCCAAAGACTTGGCTTCTATGAGTCTCCATCGATGCTAGAGTCATCTGTGCTCCCAAAAGTAGCCCCTGAACAAACTCCTGTATTTGACCCCAATGAAGTCAACAGTTCATCAAGTTTGATGTTGGTATTATCGTCACTTCCATCTGGTGCAGGTGCCCTGTCTGGAGGGTGATTCATTGCTCATATCTCCCAAAGAAAAGTTAAAATACCACCAACCACACTATTTTAGGTAATCAGTGTGAAGGCACTGGGCTTTCAAGCTAAATAAACAATTTAGTTAAAGCCAGAAGTGACTGTGGCTTATGTTCTCTTCTGTTGTTAGCAAATTTCTTTATACCTGACTCTACAATCTATAAGCTGATTACAGAACAAATACATCAAGAATTTTAAGGAATATTTTTCAGTCCTACCAATAGATAGTTCAAATACATCTCATAATTCTGAGACCAAGAGCTACCATCCAAGACATCACTAGTAAAACAACTTAAGAAACACAGGGTTTTGGTAATTACTTGTGTGAGACAAAGAGTAATCCAAACCTCTCAGAAAAAGACCAAGTATAGCCATCCTGTAGTGTTCAGAGTTATACTCTCTTCATTATCTTTTTTCTGGGCTATGATAATATGCAGAATACTTGCTTGACAGAGGAGCCATTTTGAACATAAAGAGATTTTTAAAGAACTTTTGACATTCTAAGTGCTTGTATTTGAATCTGAACTATTGGATTGCTAACTTATAGTACATCATACAGTTAAAATATTTAAGTGTATTGAAGATGGAAAACATGGCTATTTGTAATAATAATATTACAGTTGTTTTATAATAATACTAAGAATCATGTTCACACAAGGAAAGAAAATAGTCATAAATAAATGTGACCTGATTATGACTGTCATTTAAAATATTAAGGATAAGCCTCATAGTCAAATTGCCCATTCCCCTAATTCATATCAGCATGAGCCACCACTTAAGAATTTAAGAATTTATTTCTGAACTAGGAGTTTAAACACACTTGCTGTTTAAAATGACAAGGTTTACTGGTGTGTGTGTGTGTGTGTGTGTGTGTGTGTGTGTGTGTGCTTGTGTGTGCTTGTGTGTGTGTACTTGTGTTGTGCATGCATATGTGTATGCCTGTTTGTATGTGTGTACTGGTGGGTGAATGTACTCATGTATGTTCATGAGTGTGGTGGCCATAGGAGAGCCTCAGATGTTATCCACAAGTAAGTCATTATTGCAGTCAGCCACACACCACTGGGATGAATCTCCAAACCAGGCACATTTTATGGGAGAAAAGGATTTATTGAAGCTACAAATCCAGGGGAAATTACACAATGGTGAAAGAGGCTGGCTCCCTTTCACAGGTTCAAGCAGAGAGAGAAACCCACTACCAACACCACACACACAACAATAAAGGCAAGGGGCTAAGGGAGATAAATTTCCTTCCTACTTATATAGCCCTAGGACAAGGTCTTGGAACCCTATCCCAGACTTAATGTCTTCCTGAGTCTCTGGAATGTCCTTCCTGCACTGCCCACAGAGGAAAGGCTGTTTACTTCTAGCTTCCTTGAACTTCCTTGCATCTAGCTCCCTACTGAGAGGCCACCTTCCAATAAACATCATCAGAGACCCAAGATTACTTCAAAGGTCAAGTTAACAATAAAACTTAACCATTATAGTTATCCAATCTTCTTGTTGTTTTTCAAAGGAACGTCTCACTTTAGTCCAGACATATCCAGAACCTTCATTGTACCCTTGACTGACCTTGAACTCAGTGATCACAGGGATTAAAGTTATGTGTCATTATACCCACTGATCTGGAGCAAAACCATTAGGCTGAACTAGCTAGCCAGTGAACTCCAGGGATTTTCCTGCTCTTTCTCCCCAGTCCAGGGAACTCAGGTCCTTATGCTTGAAGGTCAAGTGAGTTACCCTCTGAGCTGTCTCTCTAGCTGGGTTTGATCTTTTATTAATTGTGGCTACTGTTGTTTGGATTGTGGTTCTTAAACCACTTATATTGACATTAGTCATGGCAAGAAGACTTATGTAAGAAATCCTACAAGCTCACCCCAAAGATGTAAACCCTTTTCTGTAACCCAACATTCAAGTTTAGTAAATATCCCCTTGGTTTATTTCTGAGTATCACACATAGAGCACCTGCCTGGGGCCTGTGTCTCAGTTACCATTTGTTTGTTTACCTTACTTCAGCAGAACAGCTTTGTTATTAAGGATGACATTATAATGGAAAATTACATTCACCCTTAAAACTCTGTTCTTTTTTATGAGGATATAAACACAATGACATTATAATCATGTGCTGTATCATCTGTCTCCCAATTCCACTGTGAGTTTTCCATGTGAGTCAGGCTGGCTTGGTGGCTGCTGTTTGTCAGACTCAGAGATACTTAAGACTTGAGGGCAGGTTCTGAGGTGATGGGTTGGGGGCATGATAGGTGATGTGAGCAGGAAGTGGTAGAAGCAGTCACTGCTTATTGTGAGATTACAGTGCCATGGTGGGTGCAGTTTTGAAGTCCCATAAAATATGTACCCATTCCTGTCCATCCAAAAAGTGGTTCAATGGGCTTATATTTCCCAAACTTACAATATAGTCTTTCTCCATATTTATATTTATATCTAAGTTGTTTGGATCTTGGGTTGTGTGTGAGGCAGAGTCTCAGTGACACACACACTCCCATATAAAGTCCCAGAAGAAATCCTCTTGCAATTTGGTAATCCATAGTCAGGTCATAGATAGTCTAGGCTGGGAGCATGACCTGCCACAGGTCACACAGATGCTAAAACAGAAAATAACTTGAATCCCAGTCTCCTCACTCCCATTCTTGCCTCCATATGGTTTGTTATCTACTCTTGACCAATAAAACTAGCCTTTGTGAGGCTGGAGATGGCTCAGTGGCTAAAGGAGCTTGCTAGCAAAGCCTGATGCCATAAATTCAATTCCCCAGCACCCACATATAGCCATACAAACATGTGTCTAGAGTTTGGTTGCAGTGGCAAGAGGTCCTGGTCTACCCATTCTCTCTCCCTCTCTCCTCTCCTCTCTTTCCTTGCAAATAAATAAATTTTAAAAACTAGTCTTTGCCCCTTTTTAACAGTCACATTTCCCTGTAATATCACCTATCTGGTCATCTGTATTTTTCTCCTCTGTGGCATCATTGTCCTTTTCTCTCCCAGGAAGTTCCTGTATATTCTGTTACTGCAAATATTTTACACTTCCTTAATTTATTTTTTTACCAAGTCTAGGAAACTTTATTTAATTTTCGCTGATTATTTCTGGATTACATAAATGTAGAAGCAATTATTTTCTGACTTACTTATGGCATATAATCAATTAAAGATTCCTGATATAGTTAATAACAAACATTTATAATATTTTCTTTTTTAACACTATGAAGAGATTTTTTTTTAGAATATAAAACCTCTGAGGGAATGGCATTGACTAATTTTGTTTGTTTGTATTTTTTCTGTCTCCTTAGTTCCTAAAATAAGACTGTCATAGTCAGCCACACACCACTGGGATAAATCTCCAAATCAGGCACAGTTTGGGAAGGAATGTATTTATTGAAGTTGTAAATCCAGAGGAAGTTCCAGAATGAGAAAGAGTCTAATCCCCCTTCACAGATCCAAGCAGAGACAGAAACCAATCACCAGCACCTCAAGCAAGCAAGTTCAACACTCCAAAACTTGCAAACAACAGGTTGAGCTCAGTCTGCTCTTTGCATATGTATAGCTGGAATTCCAAATCCACCCCAGACACCCTTTAGTGTTGGGCCCTAAAATCCAGCCAAGGAGACTTACCCTCCAGCCAGGCAGCTGAAGAAAAACTTTAATAAATTCTTGAATCTATTGGGAGACTCCCATTTAAACCACCACAAAGACCTTGTCCATAATAAGTATTCCACAAACATTTAATGAAATTAGTGAAATTAGCACCATCTTCATTTTAGAAACAAATATTTGTTAAAGGGCACATAAATGCATGTTCAGAATCCCAGACACAAGTCCAGAGCTTCTGATTCCAAACCAAGTATGGCTCAAATGTCACAAGACCGATGATCAAAGTATGAAGCAATGGAGAACCATAGCAGGTGTGGGAACCCACTTGGTGTGTGTGAGGAAAGATCTAAGAGTGCTGCATGTTCTATCAGAATTATTCAGGGGCCACTGAACAAGGTTGATGGTGATAGGATTCTTAACAGGGGGAGTCAAGATTCACCTCATAGGAATGTGGCTCCAGGATGAATCAGAAACTTGGAGGAAAAGCTCCCAATACAGCCCTTACCTTGGCCCCTCCCAGTATCACTCCTTTGTAGAAAGCACCGGAACTCCCAGATCTAATCTCAGCTGTCAACAAAGCCTAAGCAAACACAACACAAGCAAACAAAATCCTCCGATATGGCTACAAAATATTTACTTATGAGGCTGCTACATCAATAATACTAATTACACTATAATTGCCAAGAACTGAAATGAATGTGATTTGGTGGAAATTCACAATCAATCCCAGGCCTCATTTCTGTGAATGAATGCACTCAGAACAAAAAATAAATAAATAAATTTCAGTTTAGAAGGGATGTTTCATTCTTAGAAGACTTGACACAATAACACGAGGAGAAGAATGGTAAGATGTAATAGTACACTTCAATCCTAACCCATAAAGACGATAGAGCCAGTCCAGTCAACACTGCCAGGTTACAAGGTAGCTCCTTAATGGTTGCACAGAGAACACGGTTCTGCGAATTTTCAGACTTTACCTCTAACCAGGAGAAAAATTTCAAGACAGCAGACTGAAAAGTTCAATGATCTCAGCATATAATCATATTTCCCCAGTCGTACATAGCAGTACAGTAAAATTGAATGATTTTCTGTTTAGATAGGCATAAATAAGAAGACAAAGGATTTTTCTCCTGATCTGCCCTCAGCATATGGAAACTAAATGCATTGTGCACAGGGCCTAACGGGAGTGTTATGTTCTCCACCTTTGTGCTTCATTTTGAGCAATGCCATGCAATTGTTATAGGTTTTAAATCCATCTCACTTTCATTGTGGGAACATTTGTCATCTTAAGTGTTGCTCTGATGTTGTGGAAGTTGAATGGAGTTAGACCTCTTGTTTGTGTTACAGAGACTAAACTAGATGGGTGAAAACAAGAGACCATATCGTAAACATTCAATCTGAGCCTGGAAAACACTGTTTACCCAGTCCATAGTAATGGCAGCTGTTTCAGCTGTGTAAATAGTCTAATTACACATTCCATTTGGGAGGATAACAGTAACTGTGAGTTTCCTAGTAAATCTCAAATTGAACGTACCCATTCCTATATAAATATGTACAGGTAACCTATCAAGAGTTACTACTAATTATATCTGAACTATAATTTGGGCTGTATTGGAGCCATACTGATGGAAAAGAGCCCTTGTCTTCACAATATTGAACTTTCCTCTACCACCCCCAATGATGAAAAAAAAAAGTTGTCAGCATAATGTCTTGACATTCATGATGCCAGCCTGTCTTTACTGGTGTCAGATGTGAAAATAAATAGATATTAAACTGTCACTCAATGAAATTGCAAAGTCAAGAACAGCTCTAGCTGTGATCCTGTGTGTTCTATTTGATGGACACAGGTGTTTAAGTGTTATGAATTCAACAGGGCCAGGGAACAAGAGAAACACTTTCTATCAGTTCTATTTGCTAAAACATCTGAGATGAACTTTCTCTCATTTCAGGACTTCACTAGAATCTCAGAGGTCTTGAGAAAGTGTCAAGAATTCCCCCATCCTCTTTGGTGCTAAAATGTGGGAAGTTGGCCTCAATTCCTCAAGGTGCATTGCCAGGACATGCAATGTCTCCAAGGTTAAATAAAAAGCAGTTCCACTGGCCTTGAATACACTTTTGTGACAGATAGCAGACACCTGCCTAGTGCATTTATTATTCATAAGATATTTAAAACTAATCACCCATAGCTAATAATTATTAACAGTATTAAAATTAGCAATCATCTTCAGTGTACTGAGTCAATCTCTTCCTTCTGCTTGATGGGTACTGGAGCAAAGCCTTCGCAGTTGCATACAACATTGTTTTCCTTTTCTGTTAGTGTTACTATAGTGACTAACTTTTCCCATGAGAGGGCTCACCCTCTCCATTGTAAAAATTTCTCAGTTCTCAGTATTATTACAGTTGTCTTCAACAAGTCTCATTAAATTATCCTACAAGAAAAATTTGCTTTATGACAACATCCTATACAAGACTATATAGACTTAAATACTAACCATATGGTGAGTTAGCTGCTTACTCCTCTGTGGCTTCTGTGTGCCATCGATGGCCAGGTCACTCAGTAGTGTCCTCAGATGTGCAGGATCTGTAGAAGTTGATTGGGGAGGCAGTGAGCTAATTGACACGTGTCCACTAATTTTACTTGGAAATGTTGCTGGTGGCTTATAAAGTCCCATGTTTGCACCTACTTTAATTAATTAAATTCTATATAGGAAGAAATCCGGGGTGAAAGGTTTTCTCACAATTCTTTTGCACCTAACCTTCCACTTTGGTGGATGACTCTCTTAGAAAGAAAGGGGACCCTGCAGTTCTACCAAGGAACACTGTGAGAATAAAGCACAGAAGGATTTCTCATGAGGAATTGAAAAGAACCAGTTTCATCAGATTAAATAAAATTCCTCACTCTGGCTGATGGTTTCTAATTGATACTGAACTTTAAGGAATTTCCAAATTTGGGAATGGATTATGTTTGTGGGGACTTGTAAGAGACAAGATAAGTGCTGGTCATCTGAATGAGCACAAAAAGAAGTTGGAGCCCCAGGCACCCCACAGGTGAATGTTATTCTCTTACACCTGAGAATAAGAGCCCACGGGCACCTACCTCCTTCCCTTCATGTTCTACGTTGTCATGTCTTTGTTTCTTCCATGGTCATGATGGGTCATAGGGCCTGTGTTCATCTTATCAACATCACTGGTAGGTCACAGACAATGGCCATCATCGTTTACCTGTTTCCACATTCCCTTGCAATGCTTCCCATTCCTTGCAGACAGAGGTAAAGTCCCTTTCTGTGACCCCGGAGAATCTGTGGGATGGCTGAGGTTGACCAACATAGTGAAACTGTAGAGTGATTATGATTCCAGCCCCGTGTCTATGGCCAAGAGGTCTTGCATGTTGCACTCACTCTTTGGAGTTCCTGTGGAGACACCACATAAGCAAAGTAGCATGACTCATCATGGTCCAGTCAACATATCAACTCCAACAACAACTAGAAACCGAATGGGTACTAACTGCAGATGCTGTGCCTAGGTCCAGTTGAATGTTGAAAACTCACCCAGCTGATCCTGGACTAAATTATTGTCCCCTAGAACTGGAGCTAAACAAATTGTTCCAAAACACACTAAATACTAACCAATATTTTCTTAGTTTAGTACAATGCAATTTTGGTTTTCATTAATCATGATTCCTAACTACTATGTGCTAGGACAAATTTTAATAACCAAAATTATCCACCTCTGTCCCTTTTCTACTCTAAAACTGTGGACTTCTTTTTCCATAAATACGGACATTTAGACATACTTCCCACTTTTCTGTTGACAGTTGTAGATGATTCTTTTGGCTGTTCTATAATATTAGAGTGCCTTAGTCATTTTATCTGTCTTTGCGTTATTTCATTCACTTGGATGTCCTCAACTCAGACATATACTTATGGAATCTAAATAGGCCTCCAATGGCCCTCTAAGATTCATGGAACATTTCAATCATGGTATCTAGACAGTGCCCAGATCTTAAAATATTTTGCCACAGTTCTTTGACGGTTTACCTTCACTCTAAGTGTTTGGTGACTCTAAGCACAAGAAAACCAGAACAGTCATATTGTCCTTTTCGCTCTTGTCCTCTTCCTTAGCTCTCCCTTTCTTTGTCTTGTTTGTCACTTGTCCTTAGGTTATGATCACAAAACACCAGCTGAGACCATTGCAAAGACCACCCATGTCTATTTTCCAGTGTTTCCCCAGAACTCCTAGCATTCTATTCCTCTAAAGAACTGCCACTACCAGACCATCGTCCCCTTCAGGCTTTTAGTCTAAGTAAAGTGGAAAGTCTTTAATATGTTCCTTACAAAAGGAAAAATCTGTAGCTTCACTGGGCCTAAGTTTCTTAACAGGCACGATGCGGTCTTAAGGTATTCCTACTGGAAGCATACACAGCCTATGTTGGGTTCTTATCAAAGCCCACTGGGATGTTCCATGCCCAATTCATTCTAACTTTCCATTACTTTCCAAATACCTTTACTTCTCATCAGCTCATATCAGTATATTTCACATTATGCCTGGCTTTGAAATACCAAATAAATCAATTATGCTTACAATAGATTGAGTTCCACCCTGTGCTTATATCTTTACTTACTTTAAGACACTTATGATGCTATGGCTTATAATTCATGACATAATTTAATTAATAGCTTTGTTTTCTTTGTTGGTTAATTGCTAGCACTTAAATATTGTGCATTTGATGAAATTAAATGTTATATTTGCTTCCTAATTCCTTTCTTTTGCATATGCTCTTCATCTCTTCTGGGTTTACTTTCTTTAACTATTACCTAAACTCTGGCTTTTTTCATCTTTCTCAAACATTGCCCTGATCTCCATTTCCTGTGAATATTTAAAAATCTGATTTTGGTAGGAGGTGACCAGCTGTAAGTTTCCAGGAAAACAGTCCACCATCACTTCTGACAGCAATCACAAGCTCTGGAGTGCTCCATGACCCTCTAGAGTTTCACTAACTCTCCATATGGACTATTAGAATTTACATAGAGCTGCTAACATTTTGTGAATATTGTTTGTTACAGGGAAAGAAGTCGGGCTAAATTTAGCAATGGATAGAAGGATATAGTTTACAGTCCAGCAAAATACCAAACATAGAATTTTTGATGTCCTCACCTCATGGAGTCTAATTCTCCCCATGGGGTCTTTCTTAGTATCAATATATGACAACAGGAGGCAAATACATACAAATGAAAAACATCGATATGCACTGCATACTTACTTTGTTATTAATGTTTGTCTTTTCTTTGTAGACTTCCTATTTCTAGAGGATTACAAGCACATGTTTTGAAGTCAGATAGATCTGTGTTCAAATCCCAGATTTGTGAGTTACCTGCAGTGTAACCTGAGGTGCGTTGTGAAGTGTTAGGTTTCTTATCTAAAAAGTAGGTGAAATTATACTAATATTATAGCATTATCCTAAGGATTGAAGGAGATAATATAGAGAGAATTTTATCGAAATATCTGGCCATAGTAATCATTTAATAGGCAGTAGCAAATTATGTGATTATTATCATTTTTGTTTTAATATCCAAATGGATTATAATCAACACACTAATCCTTTTATTAAGAAAAGGGAACAAAAATAACAGAGGTAAAAAAATGCTCATGAAGCTCAGAGACAGAAACCAGTTTCATTAGATATCATATTGCAATCATTTAATTTATAGTTAAGCCATGAGCTAATAACTCTGCTTTAGATTCTTAGTTTTAAAAGGAGACTTATGCTAATTAGGATATTGAAGGAAACTATACTAAATAAGCTTATTTTTCATCAAAGAAAATAAATTTTTAAAAACTATTTTATTTATTCATTTTCAAGCAGAGAGAGAGAGAGAGAGAGAGAGAGAGAGAGAGAGAGAGAGCACCAGGGCCACCACCTTGTGGGTCTGACTTATGTGGGTACTGGGGAATTGAACCCAGGGCCTTAGGCACTAGAGGCAAATACCTTAACCACTGAGCCATCTCTCCAGCCCCAAAAGAAAATAAATTTTTAAGTTAAATCAAGATATTTATAAAAAGCAAGCTAAAATTTCAGAATTTTTGATGAATTATGAAAAAACCTTGATTAAAGATGATGTTACAAAATGGGCACAACACAAAGAATCTATCTCATGTTAGATTTTCTTTCAAACATTACTTTTGGGGCTGGGGACATGGCTCCGAGGTTAAAGGTGCTTGCTTGCAAAGCCTGATGGACCAGACCTGATTCCTTGGTGCCTACGTAAAACCAGATGACAAAGTGGTGCATCTGTCTGCAGTTTGCAGCAGCTGGAGGCCCTGGCACACACCCATACTCTCTCTCTCCCTCTCTCTCTCTCTCTCTTTCTCTATCTGTCTGCCTGCCTCTTTATCTCTCTCTCTCAAATAAATAAAAATATTTTTTAAAACAACACACACATATCGCTCTTTCAATTCCAGAAACATTTAAACATGATATTATAACATTCTTTCTCACAAAAGAACCTTCATAATGACATGATAAAGTGAGAAGTCATTGTTGTAAAAGCTAACTTCTTAAAAAAGCCAGGAACTTCCCAAAGGACAAGGAAGGAATGTGAACACCAGGGCTGAGAGCTCGGGAGCTTTTGCTAAAGCTATGCCTGGAGAGCTTTGCCACCAGCATTCCACAGACAGCTGCCTCCTGCTTTGTGCAGAAATAGGAGACAAGAATAGGAGCCCTTTTCGTAAAGGAGTGGGAAAGAAAACCCAATCTGAAGCTTAGAATCATGGATGGTACTTAATGGAAAATGATGACATGGTGAAAAGGATGGAAACCTGCTAGAAAAGGAAGCGCGCAAGGCAATTTGAAATGTGCCAGTTTGGGCCTGGGATAGGAGATGTAAGAAACTCTTCTCTGAGAGTTTTAAAATACATGTATTTATTTGTGTGTGTGTGTGGGGGTGGGGTGGGTGTGTGTGTGTGTGCGTGTGTGCGTGAGAGAGAGAGAGAGAGAGAGAGAGAGAGAGAGAGAGAGAGAGAGAGAGAGACTTCTGTGGCATCCAAAATGCACTCATTTAAGTTTGCTGTGGAGGGACACACAACTCTTCCAGGCTTAGTCTCACAATTCAATGCTATTAAGAAATAGGGAAACAATCCACTGAGAGAGACAGTCAGTCAGCATGCCACACATTTGTCATAAGCCCTTATGACCTTCGGAGTCAGAACCAAGAAGTTCTAATGTCGTATGTTTAAAATGCATTGAAACGTTAAAGAAGGATATACAAATATAGAGTATAATAAAATACCATTAAAAAGAAAAAAAAATAGGGCTGGGCATGGTGGCTCACGCCTTTAATCCCAGCACTCTGGAGGCAGAGGTAGGAGGATCACCAGGAGTTCAAGGCCACCCTGAGACTACATAGTGAATTCCAGGTCAGCCTGGACTAGAGTGAGACCCTACCTCAAAAAAACAAAAAAACAAAAGAAAAAAAAGAAATAAAAAAAAATAAAGCGAATGGAGAAAACCCTAAATGGAACACCTTGAAGAGAACAATTCAGGTAGTTATATAAAGAGATGCAACGGAAGATTCATTGAGCTGAAGAAGAGACCAGGAGGATGGGAAAGAGATGCTGGAAGTCTTGGTCATGGAAGTTTACAGTCACAGTGTTTTAGTTACTTCTTCTTGTTTTTAAGACAAAATAGCTAACCTAAAGCAAAGTAAGGAGAACTGATTGGTTTTGGAATATGGTTGGAAGGCACAGCCTTCATGACAGAGAAGACTGGACAGCAGCGAGGTGGTTGACATTGTGTCCACAGTCAGGATGCAGAGATCTGTAGTCTCTCAGTCTCTCTCTCTCTGTCTCTCTCTGTCTCTCTCTTTCTCTCCTCACACTCTCTCTCTGTCTCTCTCTGTCTCTCTCTCTGTTTCTTTTTATTCAATCTGGAACTTAGACCATGGGTTAGTGCTACCCACATTCAACATAGATCTTTTCTCAATCAAACTTCTCTCTTACAGTTATACCCAGAAGTCCATTTTCTGGATGGTTCTAAATCTAGTCAAATTAACAATTGAAATTAACCATCACATACAGGTTCTGGATGTCAGTTCCTTAGGGAGTATTACACAATATGCTATAAGAGAAAGTAACTAAATATTTTCTAGATTTAATTTAAAAAATGACAAAAAAATCTCAAATAGAATTAAATAAACTAATTAGTTAACAAGTGAACAAATAAGAAACAATTATGGGTCAATAGATACAACATAGTAAAACTTCAACTAATTAAATAGAAGGTAGTTAAAATAGACAAAAAGAATTTGAGATAATAACTGCAAGTTTCTGAAATAACTGCCAATGAAAAATTTATATGGAAAAATTATTGTTAAGTGGTGGTGTAATCTAAAACATTTCTTGGCCAAGATTGTTAAGGACTGATAGGCACTCACAGTGTGGTGGTGCGCATGTGCACAACTTTGACCCAAGGAGCATCTACAGTTTAAGGTATTTTGTCACAGTGCCAGATGAGTGGCTAGCACTGCTATATATATGAGAACTTCTACATCATAAAGGATTGTTTTATACTATGAAATCAATGATATAAAACTAATGAATTATAAAAACTTGGATTCCACTGAAAAGTATGGATTCAGCATATTTTATATGCCAAAGGCTTTGGGACACTTAGCTGGCAGCCTCCTATCAAACCTTATTCACACTCTCTCATGGCTTCTGCAGTTATAATGAGTACCCTCACAGATATGCATGGTCTTCCTGAAACGCTAATTTGTTTTTCAAAGAATTCAGCAAGGGAATTTTGATTTCAATTTTTGGAGTCCTGTCTGTGATTTGAGCATATGATGAAAAGTGGTTTTGCTTTTATTTGAGAAAAGACTCAAAACACCCCTCCTGTTATGTATTTTATCATTTTATCCCTTTTATGGCTAACTTATTTTCTTCCTTGCTAATATTCTTAATTGAAATTTTAGTTCAATGGGAGGTATATTTATTAACCTTATAGAAACAATATTCCTATCTATGTTTATACATGTACATTTAACTTAAAAAGTCATGGAGGGCTGGAGAAATGGCTCAGCAGTTAAAGATGCTTGCTTGTAAAGTCTGATGGTTTGCTTCTCCAGTACCCAAATAAAGCCAGATGCACAAAGTGGCACATGTGTCTGAAGTTTCTTTGTAGTGACTAGAGGCCTTGATGTGCCCATGTTATCTCCCCCTCTCTCCCACTCTCTCAAGGAAATAAGTAAATAATTTTTAAAATCAGGGAGCAAAAATTGGGACAAACGTAAACACACATATACACATACAGACACATTTCATGAGTGTTTTCATTTTTCCATGCATATCCATAAACAGCCCACAAAGGAAGCCCATAGATCCTGTTCTCTTCACACCATAAACTTTCCACTTCAAACTTGTTTTCACCTCTAACTTGCTCCTAATTCATCTTTACTTTATCTCAAATTTCCCATGTTTCCAAGCCAAGTTACTTTTAAAAGGATTTGGGGGAATCATTGTCAAGAAAAAGATATATTTAAGGATCATTATTCAAACATAAAAAATTTAATAAAAATGCTAACTAGGTTTCCCTAAGGTTGGAGTGTTTACTGCTTGCTTACCAGCACAATTACATTTCTATAGATAAAAGGTCAGATATAACACATAGCACTTGCTACTTGAGGAAAACGTGAATGAAAGAAAATGCCATCTCTAAACCATTATATACACTGCTTCTTTTCCTATGTAATTTTAAAGTTCTTTTAATTTTTCACCTGTTTCCAAGGGAAGTTCAATCATGAATGATGACAGTCACTTTTTCTTTAATTTGTGACATCTAATCTTTACTTTAAGCTTCACTAGTCACGTCTCACTGTGTCTCATTGCATGTGCCCTGACATAATACATCATGGCCAAGGTGATCCAATATTGTGTGACATTTTTTAAGAAAAGGATATTAAATGGTGGTAGAAGATATGTCTGAAACATGTCAATATGGCCCAAGGGGCATTGTTCTTGGCTGAGAGTGTCTTGCTAGAAGAATTATTACTGTCCTTTATATATAAACATCCTTATCCAAATAGTCTCCTCTTATGTCTAATATATGCATTCCTGTCATATGAAAGCTACTTGCTTAAGCTGCTTTTCTGTCTATTTGTAGTCTATTCAGACACACGTCCTCAGCAGGAGTCCAGCTCCATGATTCATTGCCTCAGATTTCCTATGGCGCTTACATGATGCTCGCTCAGCCCCTTACGGTTTTGTATCCATTATAAACAGGGACAAGTAAGCAGGGCTCAGGCGTCTGAGCATCTAGCTGAGAATAGCTTCTACACTCCTTGCTTTACTCACGATAAATGAACGATGAAGTCTTTATACGTTCACCTCGTATGGGGAGGAGAAATGATAGGGGCTTGTTTGAGTTAAATAAGGGAAGGAGCATCGAGAGTGAAGCTCCTTAAATGAACAGGTCAATAACTAGTTTACAGAGACCAGGGCACCTGGCTAATGGGAGAAGAAAGAATTATGCTTGTCACCTAGAAAGAAAGATGCTGTCCTGGTTTAGTGCTAAATAATTACATTCATTATCCTGAGAATAGCTCTGCAAGTGGTCGGTTGCACTGGTTAATTCATTAGCAAAACTAATGGACAAACCACAAACAACAATTGGGGGCAAATTTAACCAATTCCAATAGAACGTTTGGCAAAAGGGATTTTCCTTGTATGAGGAAGGAAAATTACACTGCCAAGCTGTAATTGTATGTATCGTCTTACTTGGTCCAGAATGAAAGAAGAACCGGAGGGTTGTGCAGAAAGGGTACATGCACCAGCTGGTGGCCCCACTGCCATATTTCAGGGATCTTAGAATGTACCAGGTTTGCAATGGTAATCATAGGAAATGAACTGCAAACAGAATCCACTGAATGGATTTTTTTAACTATTGTTTCTTCATTATATCTGCAAGTGTGAAGTATAATTAAATGTCATATACTCTGTGTATTGTATATTAACCATCAAATAAATATTGAATTCAATAATATCACTCAGATCCATCTAACCAAGAAAACGGGGGAGAGGTTGTACTTGTTGACCAAACCATTTTGAGGCCTGAGTAGTTCAACTGTGGTAGACAGTTGAAATTTGCATAATTAGAATGCTTATCATTTTTTCTTAATACAGTTTTGTGCATTAAATATGCATCAAAAAATCCCACAAGGGAAACAATAACTTATCATTGTTAGAAAACAGGGATTTTATTTTCTCTATTTTTAGAATAAAATCAATCGTTTTTCTTTTTCTGAGAAGAGAGAATTCAAGCATGAAATTCTAGGAAGGAATATAAAAGAGGTATACTGAGGCTAGAAGCTTTTCTGCCATGTCCTCACACAGCAGTAGCATTAGGCTTGAATTTCAAAAAGTTCATTTGACTTCCCTATTGCGCTAGAGAAATCAGCAATTTAACCCACTACAGAAATCATGTTTACTGTAGATTCATATCTAAATAAATGGCATATCTTTGGGAGGGTCATTGTAAAGTCCAAGGATTTCTAGATAAATGATTTCAGATTAGTTTTAGACAGATGGAGTGGAAGTTTGGGTGACTTCCCGTGTCCCCTGTACTGCCACACTTCATTAGTGAGCTGTCCTCCACTTCAACCTCTCCATTAGACTGAAGAGTCATACACATGTTACAATTAAACCTGTATCAACACATCATTACCTAGTCCACGGTTAATGTTAGAGTTCACTCCTGGTGTTCTGTACATTACGGGTATATGACACGTATCCATCATTATGGTATCATGCAAAGTACTTTCCTTTGCTTAAAATTTTTCCTGCTCCATTCCACTTATACCCCTCCTAGCCCCTAGCAACTCCTGATCATTTTACTGAATCTACAGTTCTGAGTTTTCCCAGAATGCCACATCATAGAAACCATACATGCCTTTGTGTGCGTGGACATAAATTTTCAACTCATCTGAGTAAATGCCAAAGAACTGGATTGCTGGATGTTATGGCAAGCAGATGCTTAAATTTTTACAAAACTGTGAAAACTGTCTTATAAAGGAGCTGTCCCATTCCACGTTCTCACCAGCAAAACCTGGAAACTCCTGTATTCCTTATCTTCACCACCATTTGGTGTGGCTGCCTGCTCGGTATCTTGTCATTTCCCAGGGAACAGGCATTTTCCTGATGATGTCATCTGTTGAGCATCTTTTTCCTACAATTATTTACCAGCTGCATGTATTCTTGGGTGAGATATCTGTGAAGGTAGTTGACTCGCTATCTTGTCGTCCTCATCTTAATTGCTGTCTTATAAACTCTTTGTGGATAGGGAACATGTGTTTCACATTTCCTGAGAATTTAGCATCCTTCATGGCACAAGATGACAGATCCAAAGGAAAGCAGTGCAGAAGAGGAAAAATTATAACAAAAAGCAGTGGATCGGATGATACTTTTAGTGAACGACTGTATCTGCAAGAGCATGGTAGGCACTGCCATGAATAGGAAGTATTATATTAACAAAATATGCATGCTCAACCATCTGTGTAGCAACCTCCAAAAGAATGTGCTACAAATACATCAGGTCAGCTTGCCGCTGTGCTTTGCTTAGAGGCATGTGTTTGTCTTTCTCAAACAAAGCAAAGGGTTGGTCTCCAAAAAAGCACCTAGGCGCTCTAGATGACTGACTTGATTAAAAATTATGTCATATGCTCCCCATGGATATTCAAAATTATAGGAATATTGAGTAAAGGCCCTAGACCTGCAGAGAGGATTACAGTTCTTGTCTGTGTCATTACAGAAGTTTTTAGTTTATCAATTAAGCATGTATCTTATTTGGCATGGGGTTTTCTTAAGTCTCACAGAATGGTTACAACTAAAACAAATTTTCATTTTAGATATTACATTGAGAATTCTGCTATGTATTGAAAGCAGGAAGTATTCTGGCTACGGATCTTCTAAAAGTTTCTACCTTTGAAAGGAATGTCTTATAAAAGTGAGAAAAAATGGAGAGAAGGCACATGGGACTGCATGTTGGAAGAACGCAAATTTACTTCTAATTGTGATCTCTTATAGAGCAATTATTCTCACCTAGTTACCCCCAAACTATAGATTAGATCTCATTATCACTTCCTTCTGCACAGTAGTCAACCTTTGAAGAGAGCATGAATACACAATGAACAATTTTCTCTGCTCTCAGTTAACGTTTTCATATGTGTTGTAAGGAAGGAAAATAAGGAGAATGCTTTTGTAGTAGACTAACTGTCTCAGATAGAAGCTGGCCCTGTGATGAGAGTCGACATTTCACCCCATTGGTAGACTATCAGGCCAGCTTAATTGCCTTAGCTGAAAGATGCTAGTATGAGTGGCCTATGCCTGAAGCTGCAGGATCCCCATGTTTTGTTTGGTTTTGTTTTCTCACTGCAATGAGCCCAATGATTCCCAGGTTCTAGCCTTTGGTTTGTGGTGTCTTAGAATGAGAAGGTCATGGTAACTAGATGCTTCCAGGCATGCTACCCGAAGAGTCATATTTCAAGTTAGTCCATGCTACTGCATTTTTACTTAAAAAGTGTTATTCAAGTCCCTACAATGTTCCAGGCAATGTGCTTGGTCCTAGGACAGCATCAATGAACAAAACTGGCAGAATCTTAACCTCATCAATCATTCTATCAGAGTGAGGCATAGAATAACTAGAACAGCTCGAAAAGACTCTGATGATGGAGAAAACATTTATTAGGAAAGAGCAGCGAGTAAAAGAGTAGCAAAGCTGACTATGTCAATAGGATGGACAGCGTACATTTTTCTGAAAAGTGATTTTAATTCTGAAGACTATCTTGATCCCATTCTCACAGTTAAAGAAAATTTTCTAATGGAAATCAGAATTTGGAATTCTCTAAAGTTGAGGCCCCTTTTTTTTTAGCACATGACTTAGCAAATAGTAACTAGAAAATTTAGAATTATAGTCTACTACTCAAAGATATATTATGTATATCTTAAGAAGAGAAACTTTCAGGCAGAAGTATCATCTATAACCTTAAGAAAAGATACCAGTTTCATAATAGCACGTCATTATGTGATAAAGCCAGTTGTTATTCTGTCTCAGAGCCCATGTTCTCAAGTTTCTCTCTGCTGGAACTGCCCTGGTGCAGGCTGAGAATATTTCTTCGTCTGTTTTACTGTGATGCCATTTTAAGTGGTCTCTCTGTGTCCACATCGGCTCCCTACAATGCATTTGCAATTCTGCTACAAAATCCATTCAGCACTTCACTCCACCTTTCAAATATCTTCACTCCATTATGACCTTATCCACATCCTTAGATGGACAATAAGTTTTTTTTTTCCTTTGTGATAAAGTGTTCAGGAAAACACAGAGACCTATGCATCTATATAGAGATCTGTGGGCTACCATGTGAAGTCAGTAGTCTTGCATGTGTGTCAGAGTCTGCATAAGGAAAATACACTGAGGAAACATATAGGGAAAGTCTGTGTGGTCACCAAATTCAAAGGTCAAGAGCAAATTTCCAAGCCAGAGATGTGGGGACAAATATAAGCCATCAGTGACTACAAGGGCATTTCTGGGGAATATTCTTAAAGGTTTATCATGTTTCACTGGCTCTTCTCATCCTTAAGTAGCAGAGTGAGAACAAAGTAAGGCTGGTGTGATTTCTGGCTCCTGGAGCAACGTGACTCAGAGAATGATCTCTAAAGTTCAACCCTCGTTTTCATAAATTTACAGGGAATTTTTTTTTTCAGGAACACATGAAATAGAGAAGATGGCCTCTCACATAAAGTCAATTTAAATTGTAGCTACTAATGACTAATGGGACAGCCGGGAAGGGGTGGCTATACATAAAGAGCCATGAGTGATGTGTATAAAAGACAGGCATGTATTTCAAGGTAAAGTTCCAACACTAACACATAACACCCTCCCAGTCAGATTTATATCATGTGGCAGATTTACAAATGATCTCTAAATTGAACCTTCAAGAAGTGTGCATAGTGGCATCTTTTGTTTTGTTCTTTTATCAAGTGTTAGGGATTTATAATAGTCTGGAAGCCAGACTTATTATGTGGGGACATACTACTGGCTACTTAAATTTGACTGTTTCACCTTTTAATTTATGTCCAGCATGTGTGAACAGAAATTCAAATTTCAGACCTTGCCACACCTCTTGCTCTGCCAACCAAGGATTACTTTTTCTGTGACTTATATCATTGAAATAGGAAGTACAGTGGTCAGCCATGATCAAAGTTTCATGTCTAATGACTTGTTGTCTTATGAGGTTTTTGAAATCTTTAGTGTCCTGAAGAGCATAATTTGGCTTTGCTGTCAGTCCAACTTCTGCTCTGGCCTTGCATTCATTATTATTTGATCAATTTTGTATAAGAAAGTTACCTTTACTAAACTTCATTTTTTGTTTGTTTTGAAAAGAGTCTTGCTACATAGCTCAGGCTTATCTTAAGATGGTGATCTTTGTACCTCAGCATCGTAAGTGTTGGGATTATAGTCGTGTGCCTCCACGAATAGCTTTGAGTTTTAGCTTTTTAACCATATAATGGGAACAATGACAGTTAACTCTACATATTGGAAGATGGGATGGTTAGTCTTCATTGTCAAGACAATTGGATCTGGAATCACCTAGGAGATAGGGACACCTGGAGGTAGGGTGTTTATTAAGGTGTTTTCAGAGTTGATTAACTGAAGGGTAAAGTCCCTTCTGAATGTGACTAACAGCAACCCATGGGCTGGCAGCCCAGAACAAATAAAAGCAGACGAAGGAGAAAGTAGTTGAATGTTGGCATTCCATGTCTCTGCTTCCTGGATACCATGATATGAACTGTCTTGCTCAGCGGTCTCTGTCATGATGGACTCAACACTCCAAAACTACAAACCAAAAATAACTATATCTTCCCTTAAGTTGTTTCTGTCCAGCATTTTATCATAGTGGTAAGAAAAGCAATTAATTAAAAAAAATAAGTAAGATTAGAAACCTGGAATAATGTCTCACATCTATAATCCCAGCACTTGGAAGGTTATGGCAGGAGGATTGCTATGAGTTTCACACTAATCTGTGATCTGGACTATCTGTGTCTCAAAACAAACAAAAGAATCAAAATGAATTTAATGTAGGGCTATGTTTATTGTGAGTGGATTTAAGGTGCAGCAGAGCACTGACCGAAAGATCTCCATACCTACTTGAAACCCAATACTTACTCCTTCATAGCCTCCACTGCCATGTAGCAAGGGCTTTGTGTCCTTTCTGACTGACCAACTACAACGATTGGAATTAAGAGTCCATCTATTTCTTCCTGTCATCTCCAGTAATTTACAACAATAGGAAGAACTTTGGAATTTTTATCTAATTAATGAATCAACCATTTCTCAAAATTTTGTGGATTCCTTACTAAAAAAAAGTTCTCAAAACCATATACTTCTCCTGTTTTGATTCATTCATTGCTCTCTGAATAAAGAAAAACCTTTTTAAAAGACTTTTATAAAAAGACCTTATAATTTGTTTTATAAATTGTAGTTACCTTCATGTTGCTGGGACAAAACACACAAACAAAAGCAGCT